>SRLM01001033.1:0-91594 GCA_015708895.1 Populus ilicifolia
TGCGAGTTAAAATAAGCCGATCATAAAAAGCGGTCAAGCAACCAGCCCACCCACTCACACTGATCTATTTTAATGGGTGACCTACCCACGTAGTCTATTTTTAGAGGTGACCGGCCCACATGATCTATTTTCATGGTCAACCTACCCTTCCACTCACACTGATCTATTTTCACAGGCAACCTACCCATACATGTTCATCCTAGTCTATTTTCAGGAGCGACCAGACCATATACTTAATTTTCAGGAGCGACCGTACCATATACTTAATTTTCATACTGATCTATTTTCAAGGGTGACCTACTCACACATGTTTATCTTGGTATATTTTTAGGGGCGATTGGCCCACATGATCTATTTTCATGGGTGACCTGCCTTTCCACTTATACTAATTTATTTTCATGGGCAACCTACCCACACATGTTTATTCGGTCTATTTTCAAGGGCGACCGGCCCACACGGTCTATTTTCATAGGCGACCTCCCCTCAAATGTTCATCCTAGTTTATTTTTAGGGGTGACTGACCCACATGGTCTATTTACATGGGTGACTTGCCCTTCCACTCACACTAATCTATTTTCAGGGGGCGATAGCCCTTTTGATTGGGTTTACCTAAAATCCCATCTAACAATCTAGAACCAAAATCTGTGTGGTTATGCTAACCTAAGATCCTATTTGGCAATTCCCTTTAACAAAAACCAAAATATGTGTTCTTCTTATTGGTAAGGTTTGAACTTGCTTCCTTTTTTTTCTTCTTTCTCTTTTTTTTTTCAATCTTGCTACACTTTTTTGAGGATTTTCCTAGAGGAATGAAGATGTATGTGCGATGCTTTAAGGTTAAATGTTTATACATGCATCCTAACCTAGTTTCGAAACATAGGTCCCTTCCATCTCACAGCACTCTCTCTTTGTATGACCTTGTCCATGTGTTTGAAATCATATGCTGAGATCTGTCTCTCCCACTATCCTTCTTACCCATCCTATCTCAAAAAGGAAATCCCCGACCTTTTTTAGTGACCTTTTGCATGATTTGCCATTGCTTTTTATCATACTTTTATCAATGCTTTCATTTGTCTTTTCTTAAATACAGGCTTTTTTTTAGCACACAAAAAGAAAAGTCTTTAAAATCTTGGCTTTGTTCATGACAACTGAAACTTTCTACATATGCATCAAAACTCTTTTAAGCAATTCCCATAGAGAGTTTTATTAGTTTCTAAAATGTGATTTTGACTTTAGATCGGACTTTTTTCAAGGTAATCTTGATTTTTTTCGAGAGGTTTCAAATATCTTCCTTGAGAAGGTTGTGTTAAGGAAAAAAAAGGTCATCTCATATTAGCATATTTCTTGCAAGGATAGAAGGAAACAAATTATCACTTATTTATCATGTCAAATGAACTAAAGACCAATGCTTATCAAACCAGGTTACATGCGCTTGATTAGAAAGGACTTCTAGAGGCTTGTAATGTCGATTACAGTTATGGGTTATGAAAGAAAAAGGATGCTTTAAGGCTCAAATAATGTTTAAAGGTTTAAAACTTAAGACCACTCTTCTTCTATCTCTTGTTCTTGTGAAGCTATCTCGTAGGCATGTGTTTTGGGAAACCTGCTTAAGGATCATCAGCATCATCAAATTATTATCTCTCTCTCTCTCTCTTCTTGCCTCCAAGTGTTGGGTTCTGACTCGTAAAGATCCAAGTGTTCCCTTTGGCAGTTTGCTCGAACTCCTTCTTCTTTTTAGCCTTTTATCATTTATAAGGCTTCCATTTTTAGCCCCTCTTTTACCCTTGATTCTACCATTGTCTTCACCCTTTCTAACAAAGGATCTCTTATTGCCTCCTAGTATGGGGTGTGGTCCTAGTCAGGGTTTTCAAAAGAAAAAAAACTTGCTCTAGCTCAAATGGGGACCACAAAGGATATAATCTTTAAAAAGTGACGGGTTAACAAAGATGGTCTTTCCTCATTTCAAACACATATTTACTAGGATCGATAAACTTTGTTCTTATCCTAACTAACAATTGCACATGATTATAGAGTGATTATCCAGACATTTTATCTATGTAAAAAAATGCTTCTAAAGATTGGTTTTTGTCTTTTATCTATGGTTTGTTTAACTTGGTGCCCTCTTTACCAAAAATGCTTAAAATTTACCTTTGATCATCTTATGATACATTCCATGTAATCATACACATAGCTAGACCTTTCAAGATTTTTCCCTTTTTAGAAAATTAAGTGTTGTGAGATTAATGCAGTGGGAAAAAGATTCTTTACACTAAGAAATCATGACCAAACTTCACTTTATTGATTTTAAAAGGAAGTGAAACAAATTATACATATATCTCTTTATAGAATCGGAATTCATAGGTCTAGCTAGATCTTCTCCATCCATTCTAGAGAACTGTAGAGCTCCTTCTGAGAAAGCGTTCTTCACTACATGAGGACCTTCATAATTTGAAGCCCATTTGCTTAGATTTTCCTTTGGTAAAGTTAAGAGCTTCTTTAGTACCAGATCTCCTTCTTGAAGCAGACAGGGTCTAACCTTCTCATCATACGCTTTGGTCATCTTTTTCTGCTAAAACTGATGATGACATATTGCAGCTACCCTCTTTTCACTGATCAGATTTAGCTGTTCATATCTCACTTTGGCCCACTCAGCCTCTTCTAATTCTGAATCCATCAATACCCTTGACGAGGGAATTTCTACTTCCAAAGACATTACTCCCTCATCCCATACACTAGAGAATATGGAGTAGCTTCTATCGAGGTTCTCACTGCAATGCGATATGCATGGAGAGAAAATGGTAACATCTCATGCCAGTCCTTGTAAGTGACTACCATTTTCTGAGTAATTTTCATAATGTTTTTATCAGCAGCTTCCACAGCATTATCAGTCACTACTTTTTTAGGTGGACCATATCGACAAATCAAGTCTTTTTCAATAAACGTTTTCACCACCTTCTGTGTCACACGGGCATATGAACTGGCTTTTACCCATTTTGTGAAATAGTCAATAGCTACGAGAATGAATCTATGCCCATTGTTGGCTTTTAGGTTAACAGGCCCAATCACATCAATTCCCCATATTGCAAATGACCATAAAGATGCTAAATTAAATAGCAGAGTTAGAGGTGCATTGACCTTATCACTATGCACTTGACACTTATGACATTTCCTGACATAGTCATTGCAGTCTTTCTCTAACATCATCCAGAAATAACTGGCCGTTTGTATTTTCCTTGCTACTATATAGCTGTTAGCATGAGTTGAGCAAATCCCTTCATGAACCTCTCGTAAAGCATTTCTTGCCTTTTTCTTATTCAAACAACTTAACAAGGTTCCGTTAAATGATCTTTTACATAGAATCTCTCCATCTAAATAGAAATCCTTGGCTAATCTTCTTAGGGTTTTCTTATCCATCTTTAATACTCCTACTGGATACTCCTGATTTTACACAAATTTCTTGATATCGTAATACCAAGGCTTTCCATCTATCTCTTCTTCAATCAAACAACAATGAGCTGGGTTATCTCTTATATCAATATGTACAGGTTGTACTTTACACCCAAGATCAATTGTAGCCATAACAGCCAATATAGCCAAAGCATCCACAAAATGGTTTCCTTCTCTCCCTATATGGGTGAATTTTATCTCTTTAAACTCTTTTGATAGTGTGGATAAATATTCCTGGTATGGCCTCAATTTTTCTTCTTTAGTTTGTCATTCTCCTTTCACTTAACAGATAATCAACATTGAGTCACCATACACATCTTTTTTTTTTTTTTATCTTTAGCTCTAGCACGACTTCTAAACCCAGGATACAAGCCTTATATTCAGCTGTATTATTGGTGCATTTAAAATGTAATTTAACTGATATCAGATACTGCTTTTTATCAGGAGAGATTATTACCGCGTCGACCTCATTACCATACACATTCATCGCCCCATCAAAAAACATGGTCCACCAATCTGTCCTCCCTTCCTCCTTCTTTATCGATAGTACATTTTTATCAGGGAAATCAAAATCTAATGGCTCATAATCTTCAATGGCATTATCAACTAGGTGATCAGCGATCACACTTCCCTTCACGGCTTTCCTTGTCATATACACTATATCGTATTCTACCAATAAAACTTGCCACCTTGCAATTCTACTTGAGAGATAGGGTTTGTTACAGATGTACCTCAATGAATCCACTTTTGAAATCAACCAAGTGGTGTGATACAACATATAATGTCGTAATCTTTTTGTCACCCATACCAATGCACAACAAAGCTTCTCTATCACCGTGTATCTAGACTCACATTGATTAGTACTCAAAAGTGCATTTTTATCATGGTTTTATATCATCATTTTGCACTTGAAGTATCAATAACTCCTTAACTAAAGTATGTTTTATAATAATCTATCTAATAATATAAGATACCTTTAATTTATGGTAAATGTACATTTTAATGCAAGCCTATCACATAAATGAAAGGATTGATTGATGACTTTAAGAACTTCAATTGCAAAGGTAAAGAGATGATCAAACTTAGAAAAGAGATGTCGGTGTAATCCAAACGGGAACACTGTTCGGTAATTGGGTCATATCTGGAGCTATAGATCTCAGATTTAGGTCTACTTTATATGGATGGAAAGGTGAGACATAGGCCTACAACTTTTATATGGAGCCCAAGATCTGAAAAGGCCATTTTCAAGTCCAAATTTTTGTAACAACAAAGAAGCCCGAATCTATCCTCCAGCCTGAGCAATGTTCAGTATTTTGGCCATATCTGGAGTTCTGGAAGTCAAAATGAGCTGAATGTTTTACACAAGAAAACTGAGATAATTTCCTAGAACTTTCATGTTTTCAAGTGGCTTTAATTTTGACATCATCAATGATGTTTTGGGCAGACAAGAGAAGATAAGGATTGTCACCAAGTCAAGGGTTGGCCATCTACTCATCAATTAGTCATCAAATCAATAGTTCTCAATTTTGGCCCATAAAAGGAGGAATTTGCCATGCATTTAGGCATCTTGGTGTCCAGATTAAGATCATGCTCTTGTTTTCTCTCTTTGTATTCTTTATGCTTTGTTTTCATTAATATCAAGTTTATGCCTTTCATTTCCTTTTCTTTGCTTTATTAACTCTTATCTTATTTATGTTCTTATTTTGTTTTTCTATTTTTCTTTCTTTCATTATGTCTAGCTAAGTTAATTATGTCAAGGTGAAAAGGTTACACTAATGGTGTAAGAATAAGTATGGTATAAACTTGATATGGACTTTAATGTTTGATTCTAACATGTTTTATATTTGTTATCTTGTTTACTCTTTAATACTTTGCTTGTTAAATGACTAATCTTGATTTATGTTGTATAACAATTGGTACAACAAATGCTTGGCACTTTCATAGCCCATACTGTATGGTATAACAGACACCTGATCTATGAAAGGAACTTGATTTATTGTTAACATAAGTTATAATTATGAATGCTTGATAAAATTTACAAGTATTAGCATTAATTGAATAAGATGACTAATGTAACCATGTTAGCAATCTTTAATCTGCTTGGAACCTCCTTTATGTGTGGTTTCTAATTGAACAATAAGAGTTTATATTATACTTGTTTGACATACCATTAGTGGAACCTCTAACCTTGACATTTGTTATTATCATTGTTTAATCTTACTTTAATATTTCATCTCAAAGTTCTCATCATCATCATCATCATCATCTTGTTCTTCTCTTTCTTTACTACTACTACTACTACTAGTATTAGTATTATTATTATTATTATTGCTGTTATTACTATTATTGTTGTTATTGTTATTATTGTATTGTTGTATTGTTGTTATTTATAATTTATACAATAACCTCCCTATGGTTCGACCCCGGTCTTGCCGGGTTATTTATTACTTTGACATTCCTGCATTTGGGAGAAGACATCAATCTTTTCGTCGTGTCAACAACCTTAGGGAAGATCATGACTTTCAAGGCAAGTTTGCATCTTTAGCTAGAAAAGTCGAGGCACTAGAATTGAAAAGGAGTGGTCAATTAAAATCTGTTAAAAACATTGTATGTCAAATATGTGAAACAAATGAACACTCAACCGATAGCTGTCCAACCTTGCCTTCTTTTAAGGAATGTCTCCATAAACAAGCTCATGTTTTGAACAATTTCTAAAGGGCCAACCATAACCCATACTCACAAACATACAATCCTGGTTGGAGAAATCATCCAAATTTTAGCTGAAAGAGTGATGCACAAACTTCACAACCACCATTTCAAGCACACCATAATTTTCAAAATTCTCATGGATATGCACCTCCTTATGCTCCACCTTCTAGAAGAAATCTTGGGAAACATTGCATGTATTCATTGAAAAGCAAGAGGCAATCAATACTCAACTTGCTCAAAACATGACAAATTTTAAAAATACTTTTGCAAAATTAACATCTGCTCTCAGTTTCCAAGAGAAAGGTAAGTTTTCATCTCAACCACAACAAAATCCCAAGAGGCAATACAATGCAAATGCAAGTAGTTCCAGAAGCCAACACATGAATCAAGTCAAATCAGTCACTACTCTTCGTAGTGGTAAGGTTATTGAAAAACCCTCTCTTGAACCTTATGAGAAAGATGATGAGTCAATCTCTGAGGGTAAGGAAGAGGTTGAACCTGAAAATTGCAAAGAAAAGACTAATTCTCCGCCAGCACTTTCATTTCCTCAGGCCATGACCAAACGAAGGAAAGTCAATCACAACTCTGAAATTTTGGAAACTTTCAAACAGGTAAGAATCAATATACCTTTACTGGATGCTATTAAACATATTCCTTCCTATGCTAAATTTTTGAAGATCTATGCATTGTGAAGAGGAAACTGAATGTGAAAAAGAAAGCCTTTCTAGCCGAACAAGTAAGTGCCATTCTTGAGAACAATAATGCTTTGAAATATAAAGACCCTGGTTGTCCTACAATTTTTTGCTTTATTGGAGAGCATAAAATTGAAAGAGCCTTACTTGATCTTGGTGCTAGTGTGAATTTACTTTCATATTCAGTTTTTCAGAGTCTCAATCTAGGTGAGTTAAAACCAACTTCTATAACTCTTTTGCTTGCCGATAGATCTATAAAAGTGCCTAGAGGAATAATTGAAGATGTGTTAGTACAAGTCGATAAATTCACTTATCTTGTGGATTTTGTTATCTTGAACACACAACCTGTTGAGGCATGTAATTCATTTCCTATTATTTTAGGACGTCTATTTCTTACAACTTCTAATGCATTGATTAATTGTAGGAATGAACTGATGAAGCTATCATTTGCAAACATGACATTGGAAATGAATATTTTCAACATTTGCAAGCAATCTAGAGATGATAATGATTTATAGGACGTGGACTTTACTGAAAAATTAATTCATGATCAATTTCCAACCACTTCTAGTGAAATTGAGATTGATGAATCTGATGATTTGCAAATGATTTATTTTCAGGAAAAATCAAAGACAAGTAATTGGAGGCCACAAATTAAGGAATTGCCACCACGATCAATTAAATCCATACCTTCAAGTGTTCAACCATCCAAACCTGATTTGAAGCCATTGCCATCCAATCTCAAATACTCATTTTTGGGAGATTATGCCTTTCATTTCCTTTCCTTTGCTTTGTTAACTCTTATCTTATTTATGTTCTTATTTTTTTTTCTATTTTTCTTTCTTTCATTATGTCTAACTAAGTTAATTATATCAAGGTGAAAAGGTTACACTAATGGTGTAAGAATAAGTATGGTATAAACTTAATATGGACTTTAATGTTTGATACTAACATGTTTTATATTTGTTATCTTGTTCACTCTTTAATACTTTGCTTGTTAAATGATTAATCTTGATTTATGTTGTATAACAATTGGTACAACAAATGCTTGGCACTTTCATAGCCCATACTGTATGGTATAACCGACACCTGAGCTATGAAAGGAACTTGATTTGTTGTTAACATAAGTTATAATCATGAATGCTTGACAAAATTTACAAGTATTAACATTAATTGAATAAGATGACTAATGTAATCATGTTAATAATTTATAATCAGATTGGAACCTCCTTTATGTATGGCTTCTAATTGAATAATAAAAGTTTATAATATACTTGTTTGACGTACCATTAGTGGATCCTCTAACTTTGACATTGTTTGTTATCATTGTTTAATCCTTACGTTAATATTTCATCTTAAAGTTCTCATCTTCTTTTTCTTCTTTATTATTGTTATTATTCTTATTAGTACTACTACTACTACTACTACTACTAGTATTATTATTATTATTATTATTATTATTATTATTATTATTATTATTATTATTATTATTGCTGTTATTACTATTATTGTTGTTATTGTTATTATTGTTGTTGTTATATTATTTTTATTTATAATTTGTACAATAACCTCCTTGTGGTTCAACCCCGGTCTTACCGGATTATTTATTATTTCGACACTCCTACACTTGGGAGAAGACATCAATCTTTTCGTCGTGTTACACATTCAATGAACTTTTTACTTAAGTAATAAATGACCCTTTCTTTTCTCCCAGTTTCATCATGCTGACCCAATACACAAGCCATAGTTGCCTCAATCACTATTAAATACAATATTAAAGGCCTTCCTAATATAGGAGGAATAAACAAAGGTGGATTTTGTAAATAATGCTTGATTTTATTGAATGCCTCCTCACACTCCTCATTCCAAGTCCCAGGATTCTTTTTTCTTAGTAGTCGAAAATTAGGTACACATGTTGTGGTCAATTGAGCTATAAATTGGGCGACGTAGTTCAATCTTCCTAAGAATCCTGTTACCTCCTTTGCAGTCCTTGGGGATAGCATAGACTGGATGACCCTCACTTTATCAGGATCTATCTCTATACCTCTGTCGCTTACCATAAATCCTAGCGGTTTTCCAAACTTAACCCCGAATGAACATTTTGCAGGGTTGAGCTTTAATTTGTATTTCCTCAACCTTTTAAATAGCTTTCTCAAAAGCTTTACATGATCTTCTCCTTTTTTGGACTTTTCCATCATATCATCTACATACACCTCAATTTCTTTGTGCATCATATCATGAAATAGAGTCACCATGGCTCTTTAATAGGTGGCCCCTGAGTTCTTCAAACCGAATGGCATAACCTTGTAACAATATGTTCCTTAAGATGTAATAAAAGTTGTCTTCGCTTTATCCTCGGGAGCCACTTTTATTTGGTTGTATCCTGAGAAACCATCCATAAAGGAGTACGTGGAACTATGTGCAACATTGTTAACCAAAAACATCTATGTGTGGTAGTGGAAAATCATCTTAGGGGCTAGCTTTATTCAAGTTCCTGAAATCCATGCATACTCTAATCTTTCCCCCTTTCTTTGGTACAACAACAATATTAGATACCCATTCCATTGTTAACTACTTTTAGAAAGCCTACATTCCATTGTTTCTCGAGTTCTGCTTTGACTTTAATCCAGACATTTGGGTGGGCTCTCCTTAATTTCGGCTTGACTGGTTTACAACCTTCCTCTAGTGGGATCTTGTGTACTATGATATTTGTATCCAAACCAGGCATATCCTTATAAGACCAAGCAAAAACATTTGCATATTCTCGTAGTAAGGCAATCATCATTGTTCTTTGCTTAAGAGTAATTAAGGTCCTTATTTTTAACTCTTTCTTAGACTAATCATTACCCACATTTACAGTTTCAAGTTCTTCTACAATGGGCTTCCAATCCTACTCATGTTGTTCCACTAGTTTTTTGAGTTCTTCATATTGCTTTCATCTCATTCTTCTTCTTTCTTTGTAATCGTATGTTCACTAAAGTTTAGCCATTCATTCTTGATGTTAAGTGTATGTGATGTTGCGAAAGATCCACTTTTAGGATTCTTGAAAGTGGAAGGTGTCTAGTGTAAATGCATATATAAATAGACAACATTTGAAAAATGCATGATCTTTTTAAAACAAAGGGTGGGCTCAATGGCAAGGATAAAAATTGGTTGACCTTATGAGCCTTGATTGTCAACTAGAGGAAATAAAATCAAGTAAAAGCAAATAAAAGCAATGACAAAACATGTAAATGCAAACAAAGTTGGTTTATATTTTAAACACTATAGGAGCTTCTTGGGTCACCCAGTTCTGAAACTTCTCGTCCATGGCCAGATTTCACACAAAGGTCTTAGTGAAGACTTTTTCTTGAGTATAGACAGTCAGTTGTGGCAATGATTCATCTTCCACTCCCACTACCATATTCATGTCACTTCCTTCCTCTTTATCCTTCTTCAGGGTGTTTATGTCTATGGTTGATAAGTTTTGACTAAGGCTTTCTGAATCTTTATCAGGTTGCATTACATATCCGGCCTTTGGGAACGATATCCCTAAGGGAGGGATTTCCATCTCTTCTTCTTCAAGCTCTCTTCTTTGAATCCTAGCCATTCTTATTTCCCTTCTTCTACCAGCAGCCCATCGATAATCCTCCTTTTTAGGCTCATATCTCAACCTAAATCTTTGATTAGCATGTTTCATCATCATTAGATTAACCCCTTTTGGATTTTTAATGATACGGTTATGCTAAAATGGAATTCTACACTCCAAAAAACATTGAGCGGCCTTCCTCGTTGCTTCTGAGATCCTTGGCATTCTTATCATTGTATTCTTAGGCACCTAGTCAGTGTTCAGAATCTCAAAGGCATGGTTATATTCATCATCACAATCCTCCACCTCGATGAAAGGTATAACCACATTCTTTATCATGGATACTGTCTCCTTAGCTTTGACAGTTACCAATATCTCGTTCATGATGTACTTCAAACATTGGTGTAACGAAGAAGTTACTGCCCTAGCTGCGTGAATCCAAGGTCTTCCTAACAACATACTATAGGAAGGGTGAATATCCATAACTTGAAATGTCACCAAGAACAATTGTGGTCCCACATATAAATCCACTTCTAAAGTCCTAATTATTTATCTTGATGAGCCATCATATGTTCTTCCTATTATGATACTAGGTTTTATATGAGATTCATCAACCGACATTTCTTTCAATATGTGTTTTGGTAACACATTAAGAGCCGATCCATTATCGACGAGCACCTTTCCTATGAGGCAATCCTTACATCTAGTGGTGATGTATAAGGGTTGTTATGTCCATTTCCTTCAGAGTCCAACTCGTCAGTTGTAAAGTATAAATAATTAATCGCATAGATCCTCCCCACCAAATATTCCATGGTTTTTTTTTTCAATATCTTGGGGCACATATGCCTCATTCAATACCTTTTACAAAGCGTTTCGATGAGGTTTAAAGCTGGTATTAAAGACATAAGGGAGATTCTAACTGGAGTTTTCTTTAATTGATCTACTACACAATATTCACTATGCTTTATCAACTTCAAGAATTCATTTGATTCCTCTTCAGTTACTGGTTTATTAACCTCTAATTCTTCGATCAGGTCTACCACCTCCTTACTCTTTGCTTTGCTTTCCTTGGCTCCTCAAGTGTGAAGCATCGACCACTCCTGGTTAGTTCATTAATCTTAGTTTGGAATAAAGGAGGAGGGGTCCCAACATTGGAGGCATAACCATAATTATAGGGCATTACATTGTGATTTCTCTTTGTATAAGAAGATTTAACTAGGATTAACTTTGGCGACCCATAAGTTATTGGTTAGACTCTACATACTTCTGACAACCTGTCTTGGCCTTCCATCATTCTTATTTCATCACCATTCTCTATGGCTTCAATCCTCAGTTCTCCCATGATTATCATTTTTTCATTTTTTTTACGAAACTCCATACAATCATTGTTATGATGTCCCTCCTCTTCATGGAACTCACAGTAATCACTCATTTCTAGATTATGTTCATTATTCATCTTTAGGAACCCTGACTATACCAATATACCATGCAACTTCTTCATGGATATTTTCAACCCTTTACTTTAATTCCCAACTTCTACCATGCTCACTCCACTGGCAAAATGTTTAGACAAAGGATTGGAATTAACATTGGGCATGTCTTCAAAAGACACCCACCCCATCTTGATAAGTTCTAACAACCTTCTTTTGAAAGCGTAACAAGTTTCAATTCCGTGCCCCGGGTTACCAGCATGATACTCTTAAGTTAACTCAGGTTTGTACCATATGGGAAATGGTGGTTTAATTAGTGGTAAAATAATTGGAGTTATTTGTCCTATGCTTAACAATTTAGCATATAAGTCTTTTAAGAGCATGGGTAAGGGTGGCAACTAATCCAAAGGATACTTTGCATTTGGCCTTTGGAAATTATTTGGTTGGTAATTTGTTTGATTGGTTTGAAAAGGTTTAGCAAAGTTTATGTTGGTGGAATGAGGGGTAGGCATATATGGGTTCTGGAATTTTACATTCTTGCTTTTGTACCCGCCTTCCAAATTCTTAATATCACCTTGTCTTTTCCTTCCCATAAAACCTTTCTTTTCTAATGGCTCTGCTATACTCCCTATTTTAATCCCTTGCTCTATCCTTTCTGCCACACATACAACATCATAGAAATGTTGAAAGGAGCTGCCCATTAGATGCTTGTAGTAAGGTGCCTTGAAGGTATTAGCGAACAGAGTCACCATTTCTGTCTCTATCAAAGAGGGTTAGACATGCATTACCTCATCTCTACATTTTTACACGTAAGCCCTTATTGACTCCTGACTCCTTTTTTCCATTGACATAAGGCTTGTTCTATCCAAAGCAATTTCCAAGTTGAACTTATATTGCTTAAGAAAAGCCTCCACCAAATCTTTCCATTTCAACCTCATATACGAACTTAGGGCAGATCTTGCTAGACTATCTTGAAAAAAATATATTAACAAATTATCATCTTAAATCACCTTGGCCATTTTATTATAATAAGATCGAAGGTGAGTGTTTGGACATTCCAATCGAGTGTATTTGATGAACTTTGGTATCCTAAAGTTCTTTGGTATTATGATGTTTGGTACCAAACACACTTCCGCTACTCGTATAAGATCAAACTAATCACTACCCTCAACTACTCTTAATCTTTCTTTTAAAGCTGATAACTTGTCATAGTTTGTAAAATCAGCGGATTTATTGTCAAGGGGTTGATCTGCTGTTCAATCCACTGTGATGGGAGTTTGACTTGGTGGGATAGGGACGATAGGCACAAAGTGTTGTTCTGCCATTAAATCTGCCCCTAAGTTTTGAGATGTCCCTTAGATATGAGCTGTTGGTATTCCCATAATTGGTTGGGTAGATGTTCCCTCCCTATTTTTAACTTTTAAAAGTCGCTCGAGCATATTGGTCATGCGAGCAACTTCATTCTTCATGGATTCCAACTCATTCTGATAATGTGACTCTAAGTGAGCTCTCACCTTGTTCTCCATTCTTGATCTTAATCGAGTGTGATAGACTTTGGAGTGGGGACCTATGTTTCATGATCTATAATGCATATGATAAATTGTAAACAAATGCATCATGAAAATGGAATGCATATGCGATGGCTTTTTTTTTTTGAAGAACTTATTCATGACCTTGTAATCCTTTAGGCAAGATTTCTGAGTCAAATTGATTACTGTAAAAGAATGTTTTCCAATTTCTTATCATGGTTGGTTACCAAAATATATTAGAAAAAAGAAAGTGATGGCCTTTCTTATAAATAAGGGGAGCTTATACAAAGTAAGAATAGAAAAGGGCCTTATACATCATTGCCCTAAAAGGCATTTCCTCCATTAGCTAAGTCCCTAGTAAAAGAGATGACAGCTCCCATGTATTCTCAGTACTTTGTAACATCATTTCCTACTTGGATGGCTTGTTAATGCAGCCTTTCTATATAGCAGGTTACTTGCTCGACTTGTTTGGTCATACATCTTATCTTATCATGGAACAAGGTGTTATCAACGATTATCACTTCATTATTGTTCCCTAAGGCTTCATTACTTCTTTCCAATATTGGGATTATTGCTTCCAACCGTGCCACTTTATCTGTTGCCCTTTGTAGCTCTTCTCTCTTGATATCTAGTTCAGCTATTTTGGAGTTAATCTAAATTGTAAAGTTGTCAATATAGTCATGACATTCCTAACATTCTTGTTTAATCTCATTCAAACCTTCTTCCATTTTGAAGTAATGGCTTCTCAACTCCCTCAACTCCTTTACTTGTATTTTGAGCTCGGAATTCAAAGCTATTCTTCTTCCTCTTGAAGACTCAGCTCTCTTCTGGTAATCTCTCATATTAGACTCGGCGGCTTTCCTTACACCTCTTTCTTCCTCAAGTTGTACTATATACTGAGCCCTAATCTTTCTTTCTTTTTCTATGTCGATCTCAGCTAGCCAATTCTTTTCCTTCTCATCTTCCAACTTCTTTGTAAGACTGTTTCTTTCTTTCTTAAAGAAATATGTCATCTCTTTATCAGCATTCATCTTACTTTTTGCTGATCTCTTGATCTTGGCCAATTCTTTCTCAGCGAGCCCATTCTTGTTAGCCAATTCACCATATTTGTTTATTGGATTCCTTAATTCATTTTGGACCCTTTTTGTTATTTCTTCAGCTACCTTAGCCTTTTTCTGCCATTCTTTCAACTGTTTATCTTTATTTTTCAATTGTTGGTTTAAGTAATTTCTTATTATATTTTCTTTATCCAATTGTCTTTCTAGGAGTTGTTATTGCCCTTTGCTTTTGCTAAGATCAATTATAAATATCTCAAGCTGCTTTTTCAAAATTTCCTTATCACCAATCCTTTTTCTTTTTTGTTGCACTATTGCTGATTTTGGTGTTACAACTTCAGAAAGTTCTTGATTTCTCCAAATTGTATAATTCTGGTTGCATGACAATTCAAACATGCTTCCTTTTTCCTTTTTTACCAATAAGGGCCTTTCCCAGTCTTGTTGGATAAGCTCTATCTCTTCAAGGAATGGTTGATGCTTGAATAAACCTATAAAATCTACTAAACCCAGAGTCCTTGGTACATACTGCATTCCACCTAATTGCCTTACTACAAGTGCAAGTGCATAATTGATGTGTCCGGTTACACCAATTAAAAGGACCCATGTCTTGCTTCCACAACTCATTGTGTAGATAAGGTCATTCATCCATGGTGCTTTCCATTTGAAGTTGCTTTGAGATAGTGTAGTAGACTTATCTATCCAAGCCATCTTGTCCTAGTTATTCCAAGTTCCCTCTATAGTAACCTTTAATGGTCGGAGATCAAACTACCAAAAGTTGTTGAAGATGTCCCTTGGTGTTTCAATGTGACTAATGATCCATAAATACAACATGGGGTTGCAACATCTCATGGCTCCTTTTCCATGCATTCTGTAATGGTTAAGTGACAACATGGTTTCAGCCAAAATTGCTGAAGAAGGATTGATTCGGTTATACTCATATTCTATAAAGACATTTGCGGCTTCCAAACTGATGACTCCAATTTTGGATGGAAATAATACTAGTTCAAAGATGGTGAAAGCCACTAACCTGTATCATTCATCCCCCAACTTGCCTTCCACAACATTCTTTTTTATTCTAGCTTCAATGACTTTCCATTTAAAACCTCTATTAGCTACTCTGCATTGAGTGACTTTTCCCAAGCCTAACAAATTGACTACCTCTGAAGTCTGAAGCGGTGTCCTTAAATTTTTGTCTAAGGTAGATTTTTCGGCTGTCATTTGGAAAATCTAAGACCCTTTCATATTCTTCCATGGTAGGTGTCATATCAATGTTCCTAAAAGTAAAACATCAATAATTAGGATCCCAAAAGTTTAGGAGGGCTTTGATTGTTGTTGCTTGTATGGATAAGCTCATTAGTTGTGCAATTCTACTATATCGTCTTTCAAAGAGAGTCTCATCCACATATCTCATTATAGACAACAATTTCCCCATGTCATGTACCACATGATTTATCTTGGTAACGCATGACAACCTACTAGTATCGATTCTTGGATATTTTCCTTTAGCTATCTGGTTCAACTCAGATTCTTGCCCAAACACTTGGAAAGATAGGTATTTAGTCATGATTTCAGTCTGGAACCTGGAGTGATGAATTTAACATGATTAATTTGATGCAAATGGAAGTATATATATTGTGAGACAAAGGGTAGGTTAACTATCTAAGTCTAAAAAAAAAGGTCCCATATCTGTTTAGTGACGGTCTTTGTAAAGACAGTATGTGGGCATTGCAAGAAACAACTAAGGCACACATGCCCAACATTACCAAGTAGACACTTAGATATGAGTTGGGTGTTTCACGCATCTGAACTCTAACCAGTAGTTGTAAGGCAGATCGGTAATTCCCTTCCTAACATAATAAGATTGTGTGTGCTTCCTAAAAATTTAAATTGTGTAATGTATAAGGCAATTTTATACAATGCATGAACATATATGTACAAAATTTAAAGTATATAAATAAATAAATAAAATAAGCTTATTAACAGAAAAAATACAAATCAAACAAGACACAATTATCAGAGAAAAACAAAGCTTTGTCTATAAGGTCCCTAGTGGAGTTGCTATTCTATCGCACGTGTGCGATGTTGCAGCGTGTTTTCCACTTTATCAAATGAACGTGAATATGGTATCTATATGATAAATATGAAGAGACAAGAAAATATTGTTTTTTATTGGTGAAAAATAGAATGGGAGTCGCCACCTAGTATTTTGGTGACTAGGAACCCTAACTAGTCTTAGAGATCGGGTACAGGGACTGATTGCATAAAAAAAAAATATTAGTACCTCAAATATGCCTTAGCTAAGGTAAGCTATATTATTTGATTATTTGATTATTTGATAAGGTGTTATTGTATTTCTAGTTGTTGGTTCGTCTATGGTTTAAGAAAAGTTCTTCTCAATAAGAAGGTCTTTATCTTATTGGATAACTCTAACCTAAACATAAAAATTTAATATTCAAAATACATCTTATATATAAAATTGTAACCCCAGATATTAAAAGAAAACAAAATAATTTTTTTAGAATTTTTGAAATATTGGCCTAATTTCTCGTGGCTTGAATAAACTGGTTATTAAAGCCAAAATATATGCTAATAGATATATTGTTTTGAAATTTTCTTTGTTGTATGAAAATATGATGATTATATATATATATATATATNAAGTATTTTAATATTGGATTTGTATCTTTATCGTATAAAAATATAAATTGACATTGATCAAAATATAATAACAAAACTTACAGAAAATCACAGATTCATTGAAATAATTTTTAAAGAGTTTTTATTTTATAATTTTTTTTTAAAAAAATTCACTATTCATGTGAAATATAATTCACGTGAGTAGTACGAATAGCATTTCAGTATTAACATGAATTATAATTCACATGAATAATGAAATAGCATTTCACTGTTCAAGTGAATTATGTTTCACTTGAATAGTAAAATGCGAGGAAATGGTGCAGGCACAGCGGCGAGAGGGAATGGATAAACCTAGTGGCAGAAAGCGATGTTGATGATGATGGCAGACACTCCTAGTGATGCTAGTGGTCGGTTTGGGCAGCAGATGGCGGTTCCAGGCGGCGGTTTCTCCTCCTTTCTCCTTTGTTTTCTTCTTTTCCCCTGTCTGTCTTTGTTTTTGCTTCCTTTTCTTTTTCTCACGGCATAGGGTTGTTATCAATGACAGGGAGGAAGACAGCAACTGGAAGTGGCTCAAGGGTGGCGCTGGCGGCGGCGGCGGCTTGGTTTGGGCTGCAAATGGTGGTTCCAGGCAGCGGCTTCTCCTCCTTTCTGCTCTGTTTCTACCTTTCCCCTGTCTATCTCTGTTTTTGCTTCTTCTTATTTTTCTCACGGTACAGGGCTGTTATCAATGATGGGGAGGAAAGGCAGCAACTAGCAATGGCTCTAGGGTGACGCTGGTGGCGGCAGCCTAGGGAGTTAATTCTGAAGAAGGGAAAGCCTATATTGATGCTGGTCTCCTCAGCTGGTTCCCTGGTTCGGAAGAAAGTTGAAGTTGATGATGATGGTGGTTTCCTTGGTTTTTTCCTTCGTTTTGGAAAAGAAAAAAAAATTGATGGTCTCTCAACTCCTTGGTTGGTGTCGCTTTTAAATGTCCTCCCTCTTCTCCCCTCTTTCTCCTTTATGATTGGGGTGGCTGTGCGTAAGCCACCCCACACCACCCTACTGCAGCCCTGCACCTTGACAAGATAGGGCAGGTTGGCTTCTCTCTCTTCCTCCTGCTTATAAATAGATGAAGAGAGACGAAGGAAAGGAGGGGGGAGTTGGAGAGTAAAAAAAAAAAAGAACGGCAACACAGAGAAGAAAAAAAAGAAAAAAAACAGGGGAAAAAATAGAAAAGAGAAAACAGGGAACGACCGTAGAAAAATATTATAAGGGGGGATTTTGAAGGAAAAAGGGAAGAAAAAGAGCAAAAGACAGAGCATAGGGAAGATAGAATAGAGGGGCGGTGAAAGGGGATAGAAAATAGAAAATAGAAAATAGAAGGGGGAAGGATTTTGGTTTAAAAAAAAAACAAACGGGCACGCAGACGGAGTGAGAAGAGTTTTCAGATGTAAAACAACAGAAATTTTGATAAGAAAGCCGGTGAGACTTAAGAGAAGCAAGAAGGAAGATTGTTTGGAGAATAAAAAACAACAAAGGAGAGGAGGAAGAGAGATACAGTAACAAAAAAGAAGGAAAAAACAGAAACGTAGAGAGACACAAGGAAGAAGAAGAAGAAGGATGATCGCCTGGGTTTATTCGCCACCGTAACGCCACCTCTATTATGCCTCTTTGCTGCAGACAGTATCGCCATCGCCAGACCATAAACAGGGAAGAACATAATAAATGAGGGGGAGGGGCATAGATAGCAGAAGGTAGTGGGAAGAAGAAAAGAAAACTGTAACAGCAGCAACGGTCCCTGAAACAATGCCTGACCGCCACCGCAAGCTGCCGTCGGCACAGCTACCAAAGCACTTCCATTCCAGGTAACACTCTGCCCTGTCTTCTCGTCTTCTTGGTTGGTCTCTTGCATGCAAGCATGTCATGTTCACGTTGTTTCCGCAGCAAGAGAAATAATTAACCAATTACTATGCACGAGCAGAGTAACCGGCTAATTATAATTACATGGTTACTGTGCTCAGCAGTGTAACCAATATTTTGGCTATGGGCTGAGTGCAGCCCACAGTATATGGGCTCGGTCAGTCTCAGCCTAAAATGGTTGAGCCAAGTCTGGTCTAGAATTTTTTTAAAAAAAAAATTTAAAAAATATTTTTTGCTCAAATAAACTTAGTTGGTGACCTGTGATGAGATGTCATCTATGAATTGCTAACATGCTCATGAATGGAGACTATGGAGGAATTGTAGGCTTTTGTCTAAAGAGTATAACAAATTGATCTACGAATCCCTTTTCACAAAGCTGCATAGTAAAAGAACCACCATTGTCTCTAGTTTTTTTATCCAAAGCATAATCAAGAATGAATAATAAATTTGCTTTGTTTCAACTAACGGTTTGAAGAACCATACATAAATATCCTTTGATTTTCTTCCAAAAAACATGAAGATTATATCATCAACAAATCAAGGGATCCTACTTTGTCATGCACATAATAAATCATATTATTATATGTGTATCCCATCCAAAGACATGATATGATACTACAGAATCCAGCCTAATGGTTGAAAGGTCAAAGCCTTTATGATACAAGATTATGAGATTTTTAGAGCCCAAGTTTTACTCACATAAAGAATTCTATATATATCACTACATTAGAGTTGAGTTGTTTGAATCAGCAACATGAAAATGGAAGCCATTAGATGAAGTGAAGTTGCCTCATGGAGAGTTCCTTCATTGCATAACAAAAGTATTTGTAAATGGCTCACTTCATTAGCTTACTTAGAAGAGAAACATCTTTGCATTTGATGTAAAAATAAAGAGTCATTGTTTATTCCCACTTCCTTTGCTAGCAGCCTTTAAGGGCAATGATGTCAGACTTACTGAATACAAAGGAAAGCTTGCCATGACCTGCATCGATAGAGAGAGAAATTTCATGGAAGCATGGATCATGGAGGATCATAACAGAAAACAATAGAGCAAAAGGCATTAAATAAACATAGGGGTTTTAACAAAGAAAAAACCCCACATAAGTCCTTTGGCCTTCTGCAATGTTGATGTTGTGCTGATGGGAGAATATTTTTCTGATATGATATTCTTTAACTTTGAGACTAGGCACTTTAATATGCTATAATTAGGGAAAGGCTTGCTTCATGGATGCTTCCCATTTCAGCTCACCTTTTCCATCAAGGAAAAAGCACAGTTACTTTAGTACCCCAAGGCATGAGCCTCTAAATAGAATAATCTAGATGGGATATTAAGAATTGCAAGAAATTCAAACATGAAGTCAAAAGGTTGGTGAGTAAGACATGAGCGGATTTTGTGAAGAATGACACCAACGATCATATTGTCAATAGGCCATCACCAACTAATGATAACAAGACATGGACAACTAATGATATTGTCAATTTTGTTGCTGATCATTTTGTTTTGGGATCACGTCTTACTTTTTAATGGATTATATTTTATTATTAGTCTTATTATTGTCTTGAAATAAAGAGATGTTTTGTTCAAATTTTATTTTGGCAAAATATTTTGATTGAACTCCAACATGCAAAGTTAAAAGTTTTCTTCCAGAAAAGACTTGATGTTCTTTAAAATGACAAGAGATGACCAAACTAATCTTGAGCTCACGCACCACAAAATTGAACCACACATTGTATAGCTAATTTTAACAGTATGCCTAATGACATGTAGTGGATTCACTAGTTATGGATTCACAATTCATGACTCTTTACAAATCTAAATCATTACACTGAATGAGGTCAAAGTTTATTGGTTTTAACCAACCTTGCTTGAAATGAAAAAGGTCATCTTTGTTACCCTTTCACTTTCTAAAGAATATATCACTTATGGTCCCCATTTGATCTTAATAGAATTTTTCTTTCAAAGAAAACCTGACTAGGATCACACCCTATACCGGGGGCAAACAAGAGATATGTTGAAGACACTTATATAATCAATAGAAAACAAAAGGATAGGAACAAAAGCCTAACTTTTAAGATAAGGCTAAAAGGAAAAAGGAGATATAAACCAGGGGGTAGAAAATACCGATGGTTTTTATTTATCATCCAGATAAAGTAGGGAAGATGGGTGCTGAAATTAATCATATCACAATTTTTAGGCACAACAAAGGCTGAAAGTCAAAAACCAAAAAGTACTAAGCTACAAACATGACTTTTAAGGTTGATGATAAAGCCTCTAGTGTCTTCAAATTGATCAAGATTAGTCATTCATAAAAAAAAAAAGATTATGACCTATGTTAAGAGAATTTTGATTTTGTCATTAACATGACTTTATGTCATTCCTTTGCAACGACAACATGAGAAAGACAGTTGATGGATAATCGATGTTGATCCTATATCTTTGAAAACCTCAAACACATTTTAAGCCGATGAAATCCCTTTCTTTTATAGCCTTGAACCATAGCTTGCATTAAATGCTTTGAAAAGCCCTTTTTGATCAAGTAAGCAATCTAAATTGATAAATGACGCTCTCAAAGCTTAAACAGCCTTTTATAATAGTCATATCTTTATGAATTAAACTATTAGCTATTATGCATGCTAATAAAATAAAAGCTCAAAAAGAAATAACCTCTCTTGATAAAGCCTAAGATTTGACTTAAGTTTTATTTTTGAAATTTACATAAAGGTCACTCTCATCACAGACCATCAAGGGATATACCCTAAAATCAGAGTCTAAAATGGATACAAAGAACCATAAAAAAAAGGAAAAAAAAAGTCATTTTAGTCTTATAATTGGTCAATTTCTATTTTCAAAATACATGACGATCAAAAGACTGTATATTTCGAATAGCGTGTGTTGGGTTTTTGATCAAAAAGCTTGATTTTCAAAAGGTCTTTAAAAAAATAAGGACATCTCTGATTTCATTTCAACAAACTAGACTTTAAATAGATATGATCTTTAATTCCAAAACAAAGAAGATTATCGAACATAGAAAAACATTGATAAAGTATACGAAATCCTTGATAGAAAGGACATTGATGCTCATTAACACTCCTTGAAAAGTTGAGCACCAAGGGGCAATACAATGGACATTGAGATGGAAAAGCAAGCAGTATTCAAATTAGCTATGAGGCAATGAAAGATGATTAAATGATAAATCAATAAATTGAAGAAAATGGTGTTCAAGGAAAGATAATCAATGAATGAGCACATTTAGATAATATTAGGGGCAATGTTGTTTAAAGATAGTCCATGATCTAATGGCCCTCGACAACAATCGAGAAAACAAAGATATATTTAAAGGACATCTTCATATTGTCGTATTTTGAAATATGGCTATCAACCGATATGGGCATACAGTTGCATTTGAATGAATATAAAAAAGATGTGCATACCATCAAGACTGACAGTAGACCAAAGATGTACCTAAAGGATACTTTCATGTCATCATCTTTTGAAACATGACTAACGATCAATGAGGATACACAAGTGAATGTAATTGAATGGCAAAAAGATGCACACCACTAAGACTGATTATGAATAATGTTGTACTTGAAGGATAATTTTATATTATCATCATTTGAAACATGGTTATTGATAGATGCTATCACACGACTACATTGAATGAATATTGGAAAGACACCCACCTCTGAGACTAACTATAGGATAATTTTTTTTGAAGCCAAATGCACACTTCATCGCATAAGTATAGGTGATAAAAGCAACATTATTGATAAGGCTAAGACATTTACTTTTCATAAATTAATTAAAAGAGTTGACATGAATCTATTAAGAAGAACACTAAGCATACAACCTTAATCCTTTGTATTGCAAACTATGAGATGCATGTGTGGATGATTGGAGAGTTTCCAAGAAAATTGATGATAATATATATTTGAAGAGTATTATTTCAACTAGGGGCAAGTCCATGAGTGATTGGCAATCTAAAATGAGGTTAAACACTAGAAAACCTTTTGTCGGGCAGTGGCAAAACACGCACAACCAACCGAAGAACAATTCTTGAGAGAATCTAGGATATGGATGATTTGTTCAACTCCTTTATGATGAATCGAGCAACACCACACTTGGAAGCATGGTTAAGCTTGAGAATAACAAAGAGTAGTAATTATTGTGGACAGCGCAAGATGGGCATCGCACTTACATTTGAGTGGAAGTCTAGCACATAGATGAGCCAGTACATTGAAAAAATAAAGGCTTTGAATAGCAAATAATGGCACCCTATGATGATGGAACATTAAAGAGGGGGTACCTATATTTCAAATTAGGCAAGGATACATACATGTCATCTAACATTAAAATATTATATATATTTTTTATTTATTACAGGAAAAATCATCAATGTAGTCTAGTAATATTGGGGACAAAGAAAGAATCATTGAGCTGATGAACAATAAAGAATCGTGGTTTTGACCTTAGAATAGGAGGAAGATGAGATAAATCCTAAATTAAGGGAATCTTAAAGAAATAAAAAGATCAACAAAGGAGTCTTCAATTCGAACCCTATCATCTTGAAGAAGGAACATATTTTTTTGGTTAAATAAGATTTCTAGAAGGAATCTCAGGTTAACCACAACATGAAGATTTTAGATTTGGTTAAAGGGAGTTGCTAGATGGGATTCCATGTTGACTGAGCTACACACATGATTTTGGTTCTAGTTAAAAGGGATTGGCAAAGAGTTCTTTGTTTATCCTAAACACACAGGATTTTTTATTCTGGTTAAAGGGAATTGGCAAAAGGAATCTCAGTTTATCCTAACCAAATAGGATTATGGTTCTAGTTAAAGGGGATCAGTGAAGGGATCTTAGTTTATTCTAACCATACAGGATTTTGGTTCTAGTTAAAGAGGATTGACGAAGGGATCTTAGTTTAGTCTAACCATACACAAACTTTGATTCTAGTTAAAACGGATCGGTGAAGGGATCTCTGTTTAGCCTAACTTATTTGATTTTAGTTCTGGTTAAAAGAGATAAGCGAAGGGATCTCAGTTTAGCCTAACTCATATGATTTTGGTTCTAGTGAAAAGGGATCGACGAGTTTATCCTAACCATATAGGATATTTGGTTCTGGTTAAAGGGGATTGGTGAAAGAAATCTTAATTTATCCTAAACATATAGGATTATGGTTCTGGTTAAAGAGGATTAGTGAAGGGATCTCAATTTATCCTAACCACACAGGATTTTTGGTTTTGGTTAAAGGGATTGGCGAAAAGAATCTTAGTTTATCTTAACCACACAGAATTATAGTTCTGGTTAAATGGGATTGGTGAAAGGAATCTCAGGCTAGCTTAACTGCACACAGACTTTAATTCTAGTTAAAGGGGATCGGTAAAGAGATCTCAGTTTAGCCTAACTCATACGATTTTGGTTGTGGTTAAAAGGGATTGGCGAAGGGATCTCAGTTTATCCTAACCACACAACATATTTGGTTCTGGTTAAAGGGAATTGACGAAAGGAATCTTAATTTATCATAACCACATAGGATTATAGTTCTGGTTAAAGGGGATCGGTGAAAAGATCTTAGTTGATCTTAACCACATAAAGTTTTTGGTTCTGGTTAAAGAGAATCGGTGAAAGGATCTTATTTTAGCTTAAGTGCAAAGGATTTTGGTTATGGTTAAAGGGGATCGGTAAAAGGAATCTCATTTTATCCTAACCACAAAGGATTTTTGGTTCTGGTTAAAGAAAATCAGCAAAGGGATCTTAGTTTATCCTAACCACAGAGGATTTTTGTTTATAGTTAAAAGGGATTGACGAAGGGATCTCAGTTTAGCCTAACCACGCACAGACTTTGGTTTTGGTTAAAGGGGATCGACGAAGAGATCTCTATTTAGCTTAATCACACACATAATTTTGGTTATGATTAAAGGGGAATGACAAAGGGATCTCAGTTTAGTCCAACCAAATAAATTTTGATTCTAGTTGAAGGGGATTGTTGTAAAGGCACAGTTTAGATCAACCAAGTTGTGAGGGGATCAAATTTAGAAGTTCACTTTTGTTTATCTTAACAAAACTTACTACGCAAAGTCTTTGCTTTGTAAGTATTGTAAAGAAGGGGCATTTCTCGTAACTCATTTTTAGGTCCCCGCATAAAAAAGAATAAAAAAATCAATAAAAATATATAAAAAATAATAGCAGTGAAAATAGGATGCTAAAGTGCTCAGAAAATAATCAAAATTGGTTGAAGAGGTTTAAAAATATAAATATTGAAATTTGATAGTATATTGTTGACTGATGAGAGCCCTGTTGATAAAGAAAATTTGATTTGAGGGGAGAAAGTACAAAATCGGATGTTTATAGACTCAATTAAATTTTATTAAAGATTTAATTGAATTTATGGAGGAGGTTTGATTACAAGAAAAATTAATTTTTGAGTTAATTTAGGCTTTAATGGGATGAAATTAAAGTTCTAGGATTAAATTATAATTTTAAAGAGTTAATTTGATCAAATTAGGGTCTTAGTTACTTAAATATTGAAGTAGTTACTCAAATATTGAAGTTTGTTGATCAATAGGGGATTAATTAAAAAAATCCGAGATCAAGAACCAATATGCAAAACATGTATAAATTGAAGGATTGATTTGAAATTGATATATTTTGGCAACATTTTTTTAAATAAAATAATATATTTTAAATAAAACAGCTCAGTTTCAGGTACTGTTCAAAAAAAATAATATCATTTGGAACAATACTATAAATCTTTTTCTTCCCCTCTGCACGCGAAGAACAGGGGAAAAAAAGTCTACTATGTTCCCCTGCAATGCCACTATTTCCCTCCATCTGTACCCTCACTTACCAAGAAAAACACGACTCGTCCCATACCCAGCCACCATTAAATGCAACCATGTACACCTTTACTTGCCATCATGTTAAAAGAGAGAAAGAAGCCATATCCTGCAGTGGTTGGGGTGGTTGTGTAGAAGCCACTCCACACTACCCTGGTGCAGCCCTGCACCTTGACGAGACAAGGTAGGGTGGCTTCTCTCTTTTCCTGCTTATAAATAGAGGAAGAGAGACGAAGTAAAGAAAGGGGGAGCTGGAGAGTAAAAAGAAAGAGAATGACAACATCGAGAAGACAAAAAAAAACAGGGGGAAAAATAGAGAAGAGAAAACAGGGAATGGCTGGAGAAAAATATTACAAGGGGGGATTTTAGAGGAAAAGGGGAAGAAAAATAGCGAAAGACAAAGAGTGGGGAAGACAGAACAGAGGGGGGTGAAAGGGGATAGAAAATAGAAAATAGGAGGGGGAAGGATTTTGGTTTAAAAAAAAACAAACGGGCACACAGATGGAGTGAGAAGAGTTTTCAAATGTAAAACAACAGAAATTTTGATAAGACAAACCGATAAGACTTAAGAGAAGTAAGGAGGAAGATTGTTTGGAAATAAAAAACAACAAAGAAGAGGAGGAAGGGAGATAAAGCAACAGAAAAAAAGAAAAGAAAAAAACAGAAACGTGGAGAGATATAAGGGAGAAGAAGAAGAAGGATCACCGCCCGGATTTATTCGCAATCGCAATCGCAACGCCACCGCCATTATACCGCCACCGCTAGACCATAAACAGGGAAGAATAGAACAAACGAGGGGGAGGGGCATAGATAGCAGAAGGTAGCGGGAAGAAGAAAACAAAACTATAACATCAGCATCGCCGTCTGGAACAACACCTGACCGCCACTGCAAGCCACCGTTAGCTCAGCTACCAAAGCACTTCCATTCCAAGTAACACTTTGCTCTGTCTTCTCGTCTTCTTGATTGGTCTCTTACATGCAGAGCGTATAATATTCACATTTTTGTAGCAAGAAAAATAATTAACCAGTTACTGTGCTGGAGCATAGTAACAGTAACCGGCTACTTCTAATTTCATGGTTATTGTGATCAACAAAGTAACCAATATTTTGATTATAGAATGGAACATTAACCCAGCACATCTGATTAGACTGAGTCTAGCCTAGAATGATCAGGTCAAGTTTGATCTACTTTTTTAAAAGAAAAATTTTTTAAAAATATTTTTTTGAAATTTTTACAATTTTTCTATGTATTTTGATTATCAAGTAGTATTTTTATATTGCTAAAAATATAAAATCTAATATTAAAATACCCGGTTTTCATCAAAACTTTTAAAATACAAAAAAATTTGAAAAAAAAATATTTTGATGCATACAAGTGTCTTAAAGCTAAAAAATTATATTGTGTTTTTTTATAGAAAAAAATAATGTTTTAGCATGTATTTTGGCTTTACTAACCAGTTTATTAAAGTCAAGAGAACATTAGCTAAAATTTAAAAAAAAAAATTATTTTGTTTGTCTTTTAATATCCAAGGTATGATGTTACATGTAATATGTATTTCAGATATTAAAAATTTTTTCAACGTTAGAATGGTTAGATTCTACCCCATTAAGATAAGGAGGACTTTTCTTGAATTTTAGATAGATAGGACCAACAACTAGAAAACATAATCAAACCTTAGATTTTGACCAGACAAATAAAACAATACAGTTTACCTTAGGTAAGATGTATTTGGAGTGTTAATATCTTCCTTTTATGCAACCAGTCTTCATATCCGATCTTTGAGACTAGTTAAGGTTCCTAGTGATACTATGTGACAACTCCATTTTATTTTTCCATTGATAAAAGATAAGAATTTCTTGTCTTCTCATATTTTCTAGATATGCACACATGAGTGTGGAGGACGATCACCACGACACTGCACACGTGCGATAATATTTTTATAGATTTATTGATAAGTAAAAGAGTTAAAAAAGTTAGTTTTAACTCACTCGTATTAAAATTTTAAAAAACTAAATATAAAAATAAATTTACTCTAGTTCAAAAATCAAGTAAGTGTGCTTAGTACGAGGTTGCATGTTGAAGGTGGTATGCTGCACATATCAGCGTCTTGCTGTCTTTGTTGTTAGAATCAAGACTTGATTTTGTTGCCATTAGACATATTCAACCTCTATATGTTCTTACACTGAGCACCAGCAATTTTGAAAGACTGAGAAAGATGTATAAAAGATAGCCTTAAAAACCTGAGGTAGAAGAGTACATGTCCTCCATGTACGTTGCATTTCAGTTCTGTGTTTGCAAGTTACAACACCAAATTAGGCTAGGTTATGGCTTAATGATCTGTTTCTTGTTTGATTTGTGTTCCCTTCCCCATGAAAGCAGAAAACTTAATCATCTGATATATACTTCCTGTTTGCGTAAGTGCGACATGAATATACCAGAACAAATCATTCAAGATTCAGTGAACTATCCACTGAAACAATACATATATATGTGACCTACTTGGGGATTGGGATCCATGGACATTTTCAAACAAAGATCTTGTAGCATACTGATACCTAGTTACAGCTAAACTTCAATCACGGCGCTGGCACGCATCTAAAGTTTTCTGCTCCATGTTATTAATGTTGTTGCAGCCAGCATATGACCTTGTGCTGTTGGCTTTTGCTTTGTTTGAATTGACACGCCTGCTTTCCGGATGCCAAAATCTGCAACTCACATCGTTCGGGCTATCTTTTTCTGGTGCATCAATCTTGAGTAGCGCCAGAGGTATAAGGCCTTCGCTATATCATCAATAAATCAGAGAGTCTTGGTCCATATGATCGGGTCATATAGTTCTGTCACTTCGTAAGCTTCAAAGGTTCAGCGTTAGGGCAAGGACAGATGTCCGTCCATTTTTTCTTTTTGTATTTTAAAAGTATTTTTTAAAAATAATTAAAATAATTTATTTTTTTATTCTAAAAAAATGTTTTTAATATGTTGTCAAATAAAAAATTATTATTATTATTATTATTATTATTATTATTATATGTAACTTAATTTTTTCCCAACCCACCAGGTAAATGGGCGATGTACCTGCAAGTTTGGATTGAACAACATCTTAGGCCCCAGATGAAGGCCCATACAGAGATCATTTCATGCCCACATGCAATCTTTATTTATTTATTTATTTTCATCGGAGAGCATGCCACATGTTCCTCATGATCAAACGTGTGGATAACTACAAGCATCTAAATCATTCGATGAAATCAATCCAAAAACTTTGACATTTGACATAAGTAAGCGGTCAAAGATGTGTTTGACCTGCTTTGGTAGAAATGCCACGTCTTCGGTTCAGAAATTCATTTTATTGCTTGTATGAAAGTTGCCTTGTAACGTAGAAGAATTGGCTTACCGCAGTGGTAACGATTACAATATTCGCAATCTCCCAAACATCATCTTCTCTCCCATTAGTCATGCATTCTTGCTGCCGACGCGAGCCCCAAGACCAATTAATCTCCGCATCAAGAAATACTTTGGATGAAGTAAATTCAATCTTCCTTTGCTTTTATTTTGTTAAATTAATAATAATAAAAATTCTAAGTTTATTCTGATGACAAATCTTAAAATATTTAGGATAACCCATAAAGTTTACCTTGATCACCAGGACTCCAACCGCACGCCACCGACTTGCAAATTTAATATGTATCAAATATTAATATTGTCGGTGAAATTTAGTAATTTAAGAGAAGATATAGAGAGTGATAGGCCATGTCATACGGTGGTCGGCCGTGAAATCCGTTTCTGTTGTGGAGGGGCTAATAGTTAATTTTTTAACTATGAAAACTCAGAAACATCTGATCTAGTATAGCAGAAGCCATTTAAATATTTTTGTTAAATTATATCAATAATTGTTTTTATAAAAAAGAAGTAATAGTTTAAATTCTATTGAAACAAAATAATTTGCTATTGTATTCTTTTATTTTTTTTTGTTATTAATCTACCTTTTCTCAAGAATTTTTTTTTGTTTTAATAATGTATTTTATTGAATAAAAATTAAAGGTGATTATAATAAAAAATTTGACAAATACAAACATAAATACTGATGGAATTTTTTTGTTGATAGATTGCTTTGAATTTTACTATAGACTTTTTTATCGCTATATATTTCGGTAAACACTAATGAAAACATGTTGTTGGTATATATCAAGGGAATTGAAGTGGAAAAAAATAGAAATAAAAAAAAGATAGAAAAATACAATGATATGTATCTTTTACTAATTGCTTTACAGACAGAATTAACCTAACAGTAAAATTCATTCGTAAATAAATCAACAAAATAATTTCTCGGTATATACCAATAGAATTACAGACGATATTACAATGAGATTCAAAAATATAAATCATATGGTGATGTGACATTTTTTTACCGATAGAATGACTACTAGAATACTTGACATAACAATTTTATCAATAAATTTATCCGAAATATTTAATTAATGATTTGGAAATCGACCCTTTTCTCCGTTCTCCAATTTCTGCTAACACTTTATGCATTTTTTACAATAAACAGCTACTCACTCCTCTCACTCCCCTTTTATCTCAATACAATTCAACATTCTACAACAAATCCACTAACCATAATATTTGATTTGTCATCTTCTATATTTTGATTCAAATTTTATTAAGGATTCTCTATCATAAGCAAATCTATAATTTTTTTAGTTGAACCTAATTTTTAAATGTTAATGTTTTTTGCATATTTTATATGTATTTTATTTGAGTGTTTATTTGTTGTATAGTTTTTTCTCATTGAATTTTATTGTATGGATTTATGATTTTTACATATTATGACTTGTTTTAGATTTTGTAAAATTGTATTTGTTTTATCAATTGCTAAAACTTATGTCCAATATTTGACTTCGGTGTTTTGTGATGAAATAAATAATAACTTATTTAATGAATTTTTTTATATTTTGTTAATTTTATTGTTGAGTTGTAATTTTTTAAAAATGTGTAGAAATTTAAATTTATGTAGATATATACTTGATAATGAATTAAGAGAAGTATTAATATAGATTGAATAAGATTGAGATAAACCAATATTTTTGTAAGTTTATTTAGTTAACATAGTTAATTAATACATATTATCATCATTATTTAAATAGGTTTGATATAAGTAATGGATGATCATTTATGAATATATTGAGATTTTCCCCCAAAGTTGTGGATGATGGATTATTGTAATGGGGTTCAGGATTGTATTAATTATGCATTATTTAATCTAAAAAATATTAGTAGAGATGATATTAAATGTCTATTCAATAGGTGTAAAAATAAAAAATTTATCGATCTAGATGTTGTAACGATGCATCTTCTATAAAAAGGATTCATGAAGAAATATATGTGTTGGTATGCATGTAAAGAACCATGTGTTTCTCACGATACTATGGTAGAGAGGATGATTAGGTCAACTTTAGTGTTAACAATATGCATGAAGTTATGAATGACAATAGTAATTCTTATAGGAATATGATTATAAATTCAATGAGAATGAATCAGGTTCATGCTGGTCAATGTCTAATTATAGATAAAGAACCTAATACATGCGTAACCATATTTTTTAATATTTTAAAAGATTATGACGAACTATTATTAGATAGTTGCATAAATCACAGTAAATTGTTAACTGTTGCATATATGTCACTATCAAGTCAAATTATATGTTGAGTAAGGTTGATTATGATGGAATTATCGAATGAGCGAGAAGCATTTTACTTAAAAGAAATATGCTAAAAGATAACTTCTATGTTGGTAAGTCTATAATAAAAGCCCTCGTCTAGGATACCAAAAAATTAATATATATCCAAACTTCTGCATGATGTATTTTGAAAATACAAAGATGACTAAGTGTAGAACATGTAGACATTCTCATTATAAAACCAGAATTGACAAGGAAAAAACTCTTTTCACACACATAAAACTTAGATACTTCCTAATCACATTTAGACTGTAGAGGTCATTTATATCATCAAAGACTACTGAGTATATAACATGACATCAATCATATGATACGATGGATGAAGTGATGGTATACCTTTCTAATTGTGAAGCCTAAAAATATTTTAATAATGTTCATACTCAATTTTCAATGAAATTAAGGAACATGCATCTGGGTCATGTACAAATAGATTCACTCTATTCCGGTTATTTGTAGGTCTTTATTCTTATTAACTGATAATACTTTTGGTTTATAACTTGCCATCAAAGATCTGTATGAGGTCAAAGTTCATGTTTTTAATCTACAGTTATACTTGATCCTAATAGTTCATGTCATAATATAGATGTTTTTCTTCATTTATTAATTGATGAATTGAAATAGTTATAATAATCTGAGGCTTTGACATATAATGTATTAAGAAAACATAATTTTCAGATCAAGATAGCTTTGATGTGGACTGTCAATGTTTTTTTTCTTTTTGCATATGAAATGGTTATTGGTTATAGCATGTATTAAAAACTAGCATGTCTATGAATTATAATATAAAATTTATGGATGAAATTCACTTTAATATAATGACAATGATGTTAATGTATTATTGAATGACAAGGAAAAATTTATTTTATTATTGTGTTGTGCGTGCAATTATAAATTTAAGTATTTGCGAGATAGATAAATAGAAAATACCGATATCATTTGACATCAGACACTATTTAAAATTGATCAAAATACCAATGGAATGTATTCGTCGATATATTTCAGTAGCAATGAGAATTGTTCCCCTTCTACTTGTCATTATTCATGGTATTAATTACACATGAATATAACAATGAAATGTTTTTGTTGACATATTCTAGTGACTATGAAAACTGTTCACTTCTCAAGAAATTGATAATTAACATTTTTTTACCAATAAAATTATTGATGAAATATGAATTCCAACATGCTAACAATTAATGCTCTTTTTTACTAGGGTATATATTTCCCAATAAAATCATTGAAGAAATGAGAATTCCAAGGCACTAGTAAATAATTTTATTTTTTGATTTTTTGTCATTATTTTTGTTCAATTTTATTTGTTATTTTAATACTTATTTCATTATTTTGAAGAATTTTAGTTATTTTTTTCAATTTGTCAATCAATTTCAATTAAATATGTAGGATTAATTTGAATTATTATTATGAAATTTTCTTAATTTAGATGAATTTTTTATAAATTTAGGATTAAATATATTACCACTTAGAAAATGAGAATTTTGCTCAAAATTGAATTATTCTAATTTATTGGAAGAAATTGAATAAATTAATTGGTTTGTAGCATATATGTTGTGTATTTGTAGGTTTAAAAATTTTAGGTGGGTTCTCGTATACGGGAGGTACTGTAGTATTACTTATAAAAAATTAAAATATTTGAATTTCTTTCTAGTTAATTTGTATAAATGCATAGAGAAAAGTTCAATGCATATCATGAGGACAAAATCACTATTAATTCTTCTAGTAGTGATGCTGATAACCACGAGTCATTACGTGTCAATCAAAAGCAAGTGCCTGAGGCATAGACATTGATTCATGATGTAGGGTCATTGAGTGCAATGCCATAATGTCTGGGGGATCTTTTCATAACACGATCCATTTATCTGTAAGTACAAGACTAACTAGAAGGATGACCTTCCAATATAAGTTTGATTTGCTTTCACAATGATATATTTAATAATTTTTTAAAATAATTTTATTTAATGACTCTAGTTTCAAGTTTACAAACATTAAGGTTGCAAGAAACATAACATCAACCTTTAAATTATCTATGAAAATTCTATTATTGTAATGGAGCCAAGTTTTCAAACATCTTGAATGTGAACTACAAGTTGATTTATGGTTTTCCAAGTTTAAGGTTAGTATTAACTTAAATATTTTTATTATTATGTTAATTTAGTTAGTTTATTGAAATTACTACAATGTTTCTTTTCTAAATTTTTACTACAATGGAAAAGTGGGAGAGAGTTAATGATAATGTTGTAAAGAAAGTTTGAGAAAATCATGTTGTAATTGGGTAAAATCAAAATCAGGATATTTTTTTTTCAAAATATTAAAATTTTATTTTTTATTTACTAACAGATAATTTATTGGTAATATATAGATTGAGTGATTTTTTTGTATGAGATGAAAAAGAAAGCAAAAAAATAGGCAAGAGAAAGCGAGTTTTTAGCAGGGAACGACGTGGTAGTTTGGAAAAATTTCAGACTATCATCTATCTTGGAGGCTATATGGGCAAACTACATTTAAAATGTCATATCGCACATTTCACTTGACGATCACAGTCCAATATAAAGAACTAACACTAGTGTGTTTATAGTTCTATTACCATGTATACTAGCAACTTTTATTCTATTGCGTGTGAAGCAAATGATAAGATTTTTTTTATAATTACTATATTTTTATAATTTTTAATTTTTTATAAGTATATTTAACTACCGATATTTTTATCTTGCAAGCTATAATTCTTAGACGTGAGTTAAGATCGATGGAGCATTTTGTTGAAACACATGTGCGGAGTAATAAATGCCAAAAAAGGTGCAACAGTTCATGGATAGCTGAGCTGGATACTTTGTGATATGTTGGTTTTCAATTATTTTTTATTAAGTTATAATTTTCTTTAGTTTGTTGAATTTATTTTTTTCATGGATAACTACCTGAAGGAAATATACAAGGACAATCTTTCAATCCATTCATATCTCGATTTGGTTTTGTAGTTAGAGGTAAGATCATTCAGTGAGCTTGATAGAAATCCAGTATATAGACTCTTTAACATTGTGATCAAGAACTTATAGAGGACTCATAGTGTTTAGATAATTAAATGCTTATAATCTATTTTGAGCATTCAAACTCTCAAGTTCAAGGCAATGTTAGATTAACGAGTACAAGATCACATTGGTCATCATAATGAAAAATGTAAATGACTCACACTGGATAATAAAAAACTTTGCCGAGTGGTAATGGAAGATGAGATTATATATAGGTGGTTCATATGTCTTTTCTTATTGTATTTGAACATGTAAATATTTAATTTTATATTATTTTTCTATTTATGTTGATTTTTTTTAAAATACTTTAAAACATTATTAATAGGAAAACATTACTGTAAATGTTACTACTACTATTAACTCTCTGATAGAATTACAGATGGTATTCTATCAATGATATGTTATATTTATCAATAAATATATTATTTGATAAATAAAAAATTGATAGAATTGCATATGATATTTTGTTAGTTATATGGTTATATGACAAATTGCTCAAGCGAATTAATACCAATAAAATAAAGTAGGTAAATTGTTTTTGCGTGTTTTGTCCATTTATAAATCTTTCAGTAAATTTATTATCAATAAATTCACTAATAAATTATTTATAAAAGTTTTTATAATAATATTTTTTTATGAATCTCTTCATAAAATATTTATTGATAAACCGTGAGCATAAAAATTGATGGAAATTTGTACATACTACCATACTGACAATAATTTAAGCAGGCCATCGATCAAGTTAGCAATATTTTGCAGCTAATGAAACTATATCTTAGATGATTCGAATGCTTATGCTTGTCTCCATCTGGTACCAATAACTAAATCTTAGTAGATTCTTTTTGCTCGTCGAAGATATGCAAGCTTTTTTGCTCCAAATTAAAACCTATAATCTATTGAAAATCTACAACCTCTAATTAATAAGTATACCCCCTCCCAATAGCAGCTAGCCAACAAAATATACTTTTTAGCCACTTAAAATTAATTAAATTTGCTTTAACTTAGACGTGGCAAAATCAAATTGGACGATAGTACATGAACTAATTCAATTTTTGCCGTACAATTTTTAGAAGGGCATAGAAGAACCCACATATATAACAGAGTAGTTTTGAACTTTGAAAGCTGATGAGATCACACTGCAGATTAAGTTTTTAAGTGATATATTATATATATAATTTATATTTTTTTAATATTATTTTTTAATTAAAAAAATTTTAGATTTAAAACTTATATAGATTTATTTTATTTTATACTTAATTTTTATCAAATAAATAAAAATAATAAAATTTAAACTAATAATTATTTAGTTATTAAAACTTTAATATCAAAATTATCTCTATTTAATAAATTTAATTATCAAGTAAAATTTTAAAAATTTTAAAATATAATTTATTTTATTCCCTTTTAATCGTAAATATATAGAGATTCAAATGAAATTTTGCAGATATTATTTACAAAATAGTTGTTTGTTTCCCTCAATCATCGTGATTTTTCCCCTTTATTCATGAAGATTTGGTGATTAGTTTTTTTGGTCAAAGAGGGAGTTTACATTAATATATTATTTATAATCTTTCATCATGTTGATTTGATAGTATGCATGACTCGTTTCTCTAATAAAATATGACATTTTAAACTCATTTGTACACACATATGTGCTGCACTAGTTTCCAAATAAATAATTTAAATTTAAGAAACATGGAATTTTCTTTATTATCCTATCATTAAAACTTGAAAATATCTAATGTTGCTTGTAAGATCAATTGGTGCATATTCAACTACTAATTTTATCCAAATATCGTGTGAAAATAGTGATTTTTCTGGAGTAATTTTCCTTAAACAAAAAATAAACTATTGCTTATTGCTTTCTTATCCTTTTCATCTGGGTGACTCCAAGTATAAGTAATAATTAAGGTTTTATTTCAAATGCTTCGGTCGGAGACCAGCACGTAGTTTCTTGTGTAGTTGTGTATCTTGGCCTAATACACCGAATCACATGAAAACTTCTTCGAAGGTACATGTATTTAGGCAATAACAATATTAAAATAAATTTTTCCCTGCAAGTAAAAGCAGTATCTCAGCATCATGAAAATGTCAATCACAAAATAAATAAATAAATTATAGATGTAGCTGTCGCATAACTACCCGCAATATTGGTCAATTCTAAACCTCCACGTATCTACCACAAACACTCGAAAATAAATTTCTTAAAAAGTTTAGTGAAGCAGATTCCATATCAACACTATACTGACTAATTTTGCCTGAAACTTTACATTTTATGTAAGTCTACATGATGGAACAGGCATTGGGGTTCTCATCACTAAACATGTTGGTGTAGTTGTCGTCCATGGTGGTCTCGCTGATGGTGGCGGTGACCGGAACGGCTCTGACATGATTAGCAGGTGCTTTCTTGTCATAAGCCTGTGAAACATAGGGGTTTGCCACTAAAGTGTATGGCACATAAGGCCACATCTCCACCTTCTTCTTTGTCGATTGAGCTGCCTTCAACACTTTCTTTGGCTCTGCGTACCCAGTCACAGTCACCTTTTGTTGCTTCATGTCGACGTCCACAGATTTAACACCTAAAAGACAGACATAATTTAGCAAGAAGCTTTGTTTGATCCCAAGAAAAGAAAGCAGAACAAACATAAAAATTAAAGAAGTATAGCATGAGAAGACCGAAATCCATGCACAGATAAGTACCTTTAACTCCGGAGAGGACACTCTTGATCTTACGTTCACAGCCCTGGCAGTCCATCCTAACTTTGAGTGCTACAGTCTGCATAAGCTTCCTTTTCTTGCCCTTCTTGACATTGCTTAGTAAATCAGATAAGTACTCCAAAGTTCCTGCAACTCCCATTTCGTGTTTCCTTTACACACTCGAAAACGTTTAATTGTTTATCTTAATTATAGGAGAAACTGTGCTGTTAATTATATATATAGTATGAGTTACTTGAAATCACAAGGATTCAAAATAAGGCCTCATGGCTTACGGCTTGGTTTCAAAGGAGAGAAAGACTAGCACTCTTAACTTGTTCTTCTTTCAATTGTGTGCCAAAAGAATGCAAGAGACAGACCAAAAGAATGCAAGAGACAGAAAAACAAAGTGTAGATAAAGGATGGCAGGTGACCAGAGGATACTCTAGCCCTACTATATATATATATGTATATATATATAGTAACCGAACTCCAAATCTAAAATATAAAAAAAAGAAAAAAAAATATCTCGGGTAAATCTATACAAGATATATATTAATTTGTCTCCAAACCCAAATCTTTGCAAGACTTGCTTGGTCCAGAGTTCATTTCTTCGGGTACACGAAAGATAAAGCAACAGTAACGTCTGCGGGCAACGCTCGATAAAAAGTAGCAGTTAAAAGTTGATCCTGTATTTTATTCAAGATTCAAGACTTTGTATACGGATGCATTTAATAATGGGGTGATATAAAGTTGCATGCCACGTTTCATGTGATGCAATTGCCACATGTCCAGGTCCGAATCAAATGGCTGAGTAGGATTCCACGTGGTGGTGAAAATACGAACATAAAGGAGGATAGGGCAGCTTAGTTGAGCCTGTTTGAAAGGAGTATTGTTTACTAGTGAGTGTACGCTAGTGAATTGCTTGTTTGAATGGAGAATTGATGGGCGGTGGGACTGAGAAAAAAAGAGGGAGAGAAGAGAATAAACAAAGCCTAAAATGAGAGTGGATTCTTGACAAATGGTACCTGGCTAAAAAGTTCCCCATTCCACTTCATGACCCTACTTTCCATGAAATTGAAGTTTTTCTCCTTTAGGTTAGGTTTTGATAAAGAAAATTATGCAGTTATCCTTTTTCTTCCTAACAGAGGATAGGGTTAGCTAGTTAAATGACAATTATTTTGCTTTGATTAACAACTTCATTGTTGTCAATTTCAAATCATTCAAATGAAATCAAGTAACGGCATAGTAAACCAGGGTTTGATTTCTACAGACTAAAAGCAACAACAGATGAAGGGACAAGAGCTGGCAGAGGATCTTCAAGCGCTCGTCAGTTTCAGTAGAACCCTCTGGACAAAAATTATATTGAGCTAAAACGTATTTCATGCAGGTGCTTCATGGGTTCCTTCAAAATAATGGGACATGGAAATTAATCACAGACCCAGAACGATGTATCAATGTCATTTTACAGTGCTGTCTGCCAGATTTCAGCAAACTAAGATGTCGGGCCGGTCTTGATCATCCAGCCCAAAGTCTTGATAACGTTAATTAATCTCAACACTATGAAACCATTTCTTATGGAGTGTATACAAGGATGAGCATTATAGTATACCTTTTGTTATCAGGAATCATGGGATTGTTAACATTTATGTATAGACGAAAAATTAACGTAGGAGAACAGGGGAACGTTACTGTGGAGAGGCTTTCACTGGGCTGACCAGTCCCGACAACTTCCGTCTCCTCGGACACATGCCACCACAATAGAATATAGCGACCAGAGTTATCTATTAGCATCAAATACAAGTATACATGACAAACTCCAATGGCATACACGTGTCATGCCACCCATTTGATCGTTTTGACCATCACTCTGGCTTATCTTCTCTTATTTGTCTCGTCTTCTTTTATCTTTTAAGAGGTTTAAAATGTTCAGTTATATTCCAGATAAGTTTTTGTACGAGAAAAATACTTCAAAAATAATATTTTCGAGCCTCTAAACTAATCCTTTATTTTTCCCATCTTAAACTTTTCATCCAAGAAACAGTACGTGCGCGAAGGAACGCCAAAAATAACATTTGACGAGCATAATTGGTAACAAACCACTGTAAAGCAGTAGTATTGACAGGCATAATGAATGGACATGCAAGCAATTAAGCACACCCTAGTTTTCTCTATTCCCCTCATTTTGGTTCGGTTTTGGTAATAGAAAGAATTCCACGTTAACTTCAGAACAAACCACTTCGGTCTTCCTCGAAGGCCCCAAGCTACAATGTCATGTCACAGACAAGATTCCAAGACTCGAAAGTAAATCAATCGTGTTTATTTTTGTCAAATAATCCATGCAAGAATATATTCTCTTTTAGATAGTTAGAATGGCGAGCGAAATGCCAAACCAATTAAGTTACGTGATCAAACACCATGCGACAGTACAATAGTCTTCTTTTAGCCTTTGGCATGGAATAAGGTGCAAGGGGTCCAAGTGGAAGAATCTTTACTCCAAAAGTTAAACCATTCCTGAACTGTAAGGAACTCAATTGTTGTTCACATGGATGGAAAGCCAGCATATACAAAGAGCAGATATAATAACATTTCAATATGCTATACACTTTTTATTGTTTAGCATATCCATGCCAATATAAATGAAACTAGGTTTATAGGAACAAATCCAAGATGCAACATTTTGAAATAAAAAAACAAAAAAACAAAAAATACAACCGCAATTTACGATGATTGCTTCAAATAGGAATTTGTTCTTAACATGCGAGATAATCCATATTATTATAGAGGAGAGTCCTTGTCATATCTTTTGTTGAAACTTTCCCTTAATCAATCATCGCCCCTAATAAAACAAATCATCCAATGATATGCATGCACTATGAGATTCCTCACTAGCTAACTGTTATGTTCCAGAATTTTCAAAACACTGTACATTGAAAAATGATGTGATTTGTAGTTTCAGACATAGAAAAAGAAAATTAATGTGTATCTTCATGCATCATAATAATTTTCCTTTTACCCGTAAAAGAAGGATTGCATAGCTAACTCTAATAACTTATTTTTGAGATACTCTAATTTATATTTTTTTTCTTCAAAATAAATAAATAAATAAATATTATTAAAAAAATATAACAGTGAAAAAAATGTTAAAATACCTAGAAATATTTTGTTGACTTTCTTAATCATGGTTTAAAATTTGATAGTATTGTGTTGACTAATAAAAATCTTGTTGACAAAAAAATTTCAATTTAAGGAAGAAAAGTTCAAAATCAAATGTTTATGAACTCAATTAAATTTTATGAAAGGTTTAATTGAATTTATGAAAGTTGTGATTGCAAGAAAAATTAATTTTAAAGTTAATTGGAAGAAATTAAAGTCCTGGGATCAAATTATAATTTTTAAGAGTTAATTTGATCAACAATCAGGGGCTTAATTGTATAAATATTAAAGTTTGATGGCCAATTAGTGACTTAATTAATGAAATATAAAATTAATGATCAAAATGAAAAGGGTACATAAATAGAGGGGTTATATTTAAAACCAAATCAGGGACCTAATTGAAAAAATTAAAAGTTTATTGCTTAATTGAGGGTCAAATTGCATAAATTCAAGACTAATGACTAAAGTAAAAAAGACAGCCAACTTCAGGGCTATAGTTTGATTTTGGCAGGGATGCAATTGCATTGATTTTTAAATCAAAATTGCAATTTAGAACTTGATTAAACAAATTACAAATTGAGAAATAATGTGAACTCTGACACGTTTTTTATGCCCTTTTCTTTTAAATGAAACAACACGTTCTGACTAAAACAATATTGTTTTATGCATTATTTACCAAAAAAAAGGGACCAAAATGATGTCATTTTGAATAGCACTATGGGTTTTCTTCTTTCCTGGGATGCATGAAGCAAGGGAAGAAGAAGATTTTTTCTTCCCCTATCACCACCATCTTTCTTCAAAGAAATGCCAACCATTTTTCATGTGTTGGAGGAGTGGCAGTAGAGTGGTCGCCTCATCCATAAGTCCTCCATGTTTTTGCCTATAAATATAAGGGAGATGAAGAAAACAAAAGGGGAGGGAATAGGAGAAAAAAAAGAGAGAGAAGAGAATGGGGATGATAGAAAAAAAGGAAAAGACCAAAAGAAAGAGAAGAAGCAGAGAAAAGAATGAAAAACAGAGGAGTGAGAGAGAAGATAGAAAAATAAAGAGAGGCAGAAAGGTAGAACGACGACCTTCAACCCCAACAATGCCACTGTTGTGTTTCCTCTCCATTACCACCAGTAGCAGCATCTTATTGAGCAGTAAAAGAAGAAAAGGCAACGATGATTGCTTTTATACAAGAAAAAGAAGCCTCGTCGACCACTATAGTCCCTCCACCGTGACAACAGCATTTCCACCACCATCAACATTTCCTCGACGCCTCAACAGGTAACCCCTTGCTACCTCATTTACTTCCCCCTTATACAGCGCTTGCTTGCATTTTATTGCATGTAGCTACACAGTAACCAGCCCATATAGGCCTAGGTCGAAACATTAGCCTAGCCCAGAAAGGGTGGGGCCACGTCTGGCCTAGTTTTTTTTAAAAAAAAATTACAAATATTTTTTAGAATGTTTAAAATTTACCCATGCAGTTTTTATGTTATTTTGATTAATATCAAGCATTATTCTTACATTGTAAAAATACAAATCCAATATTAGAATATCCAGTTTTCATCAAAAATTTTAAAAATATAAAAAAAGAAAAAAAAAATTTTTTTTGTGTATATAACCAAGTGTTTCAAAGCTAAAAAGTCATATTGTGTTTTTTATATACCAAAAAAATAATGTTTTAGCATGCATTTTGGCTTTAATAACCATTTTATTAAAGTAAAGAGGACTTTGACCAAAATTGTAAAAACAACAAAAAAAATTATGTTATTTTGTTTTAGTATTAGGAATTATAAATTTATATGTAAAACATATTCCTGATATTAAAAATTTATTTTTTTCATTGCCAACATAGAACAGTTAGGTTTTTTTTACTCGATAATATAAGGATATCCTTCAAAGAAGGACTTTTCTTAAATGATAAACAGACTAATAAATTTTAGACACTACAACTAAACCTAGGTTGTAACTCATAGTCTATATGTTACATTGTGCAAGAAGTATGGTCATATGTCACCCCTCGAAGGGTGAGCTCATCATATAGATTGATATGCATATATTAATCCATTGTAAATAACATGTATACATACCAAGTTGATATATAGGTCATCAAAAGGTCTACAACACCCAACTTCAAACAAAAAAACATGGAAGGTGAAGAGCATGCTCTATATGATACCCATTTTCGAGAAGAGTTGTAGTCTTTGAAAAAAGTGTGGCTCATCTTACTAGTTTACTCGAGCAAACACTAAGAAATATGTTTAGTGAAGATCCTTCTAATTGACTGGTCACTTTTAATCAGGCTCTTACTAAATGCAACCTAAAAAAAGAATGAGTGAACATGGTTAAGAGCCTCAACAAAACCCAAAATTTATGCAATCAGTGACAGTTGCACCAGCCCCGATAGTCATGGAGACATTGGTTAACGAGTCCTATTAGACCATGTCATCTGATAGCATAGATCAAGCTAAAATAGAGGCGTTGGAAGCCAGACTTAAAGTAATTGAAAGGGTAGACTTATATGACCTAGTACGGGTAACAATGATGTGTTTAGTCCTAAATATGGTTGTCCCAAAGAAGTTTCGTGTTTTGAGTTCATTAAATATAGTGGAAAATAATGCTCCATGACTTATCTCAAGTCCTACTAGAATAAAATGCAAAGGTAATACATGATGAAAAACTAATGATGTATTTTTTTAAAACAGCTTAAGTGAAGTAATTTTGAGCTGGTATATGATATTGAACAAAACAAAAATCCAAAGATAAAAAGATCTTATGGATGATTTTATCAAATAGTACAAGTATAATTTGGACATCGTTACTGACAAAACCAGTGATTAGCAATTAAAAGTGTATTTTTATCAAGGTTTTATATCATCATTTTGCACTTGAAGTATCAATAACTCCTTAACTAAAGCATGTTTTATAATAACATATCTAATAATATAAGATACATTTAATTTGTGGTAAATATTTATTTTAAATGCAAGCCTATCACATAAATAAAAAGATTAATTGATGAGTTTAAGAACTGAAATTAAAAGGACAAAGAGATGACCAAACTTAGAAAGGAGATGTTGGTGTAGTCCAAACCGAAATACTATTCGTAATTGGGTCATTTATAGAGTTATAGATCTTCGATTTAAATCTACTTTATATGGATGAAAAGGTAAGATATTGGCCTACAATTTCATATGAAACCCAATTTTAAAAAAGTTATTTCCAAATCCAAATTATAGAAAAAATAAAGAAGTCCAAATTTATGCTACAGTTCGAGCATTGTTTAGTGTTTAGCCCATATTAATAATTTGATTAGCACCTCCTTTGTGTGTGGTTTCCATTTGAATAATAAGAGTTTATACTATACTTGTTTAACATATGATTAGTAGATCCTCTAACCTTGACATTTGTTGTTATTATTATTTAAATGTTTACGTTAATCTTGCATCTCAAAATTCTCCTCAACTTCTTCTTCTTCTTTATTACTATTACTATTACTGCTGTTGCTGCTGTTATTATTATTATTATTGTTACTATTGTTGTTGTTGTTGTTGTTGTTGTATTAATGTTATCTATAATTTATATAATTAATCTCTTTGTGGTTCGACCTTAGTCTTGCTGGGATATTTATTACTTCGACACTCCTACACTTGAGAAAAGACATCAATCTTTTGGTCATGTCATTAGGCTAAACTGAGATTCATTTTACCAATCCTTTTTAACCAAAACCAAAATCTTGTATTGTTAGGATAAACTAAGATTCCTTTCGCCAATCCCCTTTAACCATAACCAAAATCCCTTATGTCTGAATCCTTTATTTTTTTAAAGAAAGATGATCATATTTTCATAAGCAACCATTTTATAGAATTGTCTCATGCATCATATGCTTTAATTTTTAGAAAGCATACACAAACTTTTAAGTTAGGTGGTGAATTAGGTATCGAGACTTACTTAATACTTACCCTTATTAAGGTTTTAGAATATGGAAATTGAGTTTATATTTTTATGAAGGATTAACACCAAGAGATAGGCAAAAGGTTGAATTATTGTGCAATAGAACTTTTGAAAAAAAAAGACCTTAATAAAGCAATGAAATACTTAGACTTGTTAGCTGAAAATGCTTAAAATTGGGACACCACAAGTACTTATAAGGTACCAAGTAAAACTCAACCTCATATATCTAGTGGAGGTATGTACAACCTTAAAGAAGATGATGATCATCAAGCCAATTTTGCATCTTTAACTAGAAAAATCGAGGCACTAGAATTAAAAAAGAGTAGTCAATTAACATTATGTTGTATAACACTTGGTACAACAAATATTTAACACTTTTATAACCCATACTATATGGCATTACTGACACCCGTACTATAAAAGAAACTTGATTTATTGTTAACATAAGTTATAATCATGAATGTCTGACAACATTTACAAGTATTAGTATTAATCGAATAAGATAACTAATGTAATCATGTTAACAATTTATAATCTGATTGGAACCTTCTTTGTGTGTGGTTTCCAATTGAATAATAAAAGTGTATACTATACTTGTTTGATATACAATTAGTGGATCCTCTAACCTTGACATTTGTTATCATCATTATTTAATCCTTACTTTAATTTTCCATCTCAAAGTTCTCATCAACTTCTTCTCTTTTATTATTGTTGTTGTTGTTGTTATTATTGTTGTTGTTGTTGTTGTTATTATTATTATTATTATTATTATTATTATTATTGTTATTGTTATTGTTATTATTGTTACTATTGTTGTTGTCATTATTGTTATTGTATTATTGTTATCTTGATCTTATTTTTTTAGGAAATAAATGGAGTCTAGAATAATAAAGTAAGACTTTTTGAGCAATATTGAATATTTTTCTCAGCATTTTCTTATCATGAAACTCTTTGATTCTTACTTTATAAATTCTTCAATTTTTATATGCATCATTTTTTATTTTTTCAAGCTTATTTATTTGTAATTTTTACAGTTGACTAGCATCATCAAGATTTGAATTGAAAACTTTAATAGCCCAATAAGCTTTATTTTCAAGTTCCATAGGTAAGTGACAAGGTTTTTCATAAATTAGTCTATAAGGCGACATATCTAATGATATTTTATAAGCAGTTTAATAAGCCCAAAATACATCATTAAGTTTTAAAGACTAGTCTTTCCTATTAGAGTTCATTGTTTTTGACAAAATTTATTTGATATTTATATTAGTAAGCTGTACTTGTTTACTTGTTTGAGGGTGATAAGGGGTGGCAACTTTATGTGTGATTCCATATTTCTTCATTAAAAACTCAAATGATTTGTTGCGGAAATATGTTTTACCATCACTTATCATGGCTCGAGGGATTCTAAATCGACTTAAGATATTTTCTTTCAAAAATTTATCACTATTTTGTGATCATTGTTTTATCTTAGAATTGCCTTTATACATTTTGAAACATAATCTATTACAACTAATATATATAAAAACGAAATGATGGAGGAAATAAACCCATGAAATCTATATCCTAACAGTCAAAGATCACAATGACAAAAATATGATTTAAAGGCATCATGTGATGTTTTGAAATAGATCCCAACTTTTGATAATTTCACAAGTCTTACATAATACATATGAGTCCTTGAACATAGTAGGCTTGTAAAATCTACTTTGTAAGATCTTTATAGTTATCTTTCTTGATGAGAAATGACTCTTATCAACTTTAGAATGATAAAATTTAATGACACTACTTACCTCATTGTTAGGAATGCATCTTCATAATATTTAATCAGGACAATATTTGAATAAATACAGGTCATCCTAATAAAATTTCTTAACTTTGTTCAAAAAGTTTCTTTTATCTTGGGTACTCCAATAAGCTGACAATTATCTTGAAATAAAAAAATTGACAATATTAGCAAACCAAGGTAATGTAGAGACAGAAAGTAAAGATTCATCAGGAAAGTAGTCATTGATTAGTTTGATGTTAATTTTTGAATTTGTTGTCAATCTTGACAAATAATCTACGACAATATTTTCAGTGCCTTTTTTATCTTTAATTGTGTTATCAAATTCTTGAAGTAACAAAATCCACCACATTAATCTAGCTTTAGAATCTTTCTTAGAAAAAAGATATTTCAATGTTGCATAATCACTAAAAAGAATAACAAGTGAGCCAACAAGATAATACCTAAATTTTTCACATGCAGATACCACTGCAAGTAATTCTTTTTCAATGGTGGTGTAATTCATCTGAGCACTATTTAAAATTTTACTTGTATAGTAAATCACATAAAGTTTCTTATCTTTTCTTTTATCCTAAAAGAGCACCTACGATATAATCACTAATACCACATATTATTTTAAAAGGTAATGACCAATCAGGACGTTGAATGATAGGAGCAGAAGTAAGCAAGTTTTTAAGTTTAATAAAGGTTTCTTCACAATATTTAGTTTATTTAAAAATATTATCCTTTATTAAAAGATTATTTAAGGCTTAAATAGTATGCTAAAATCTTTGATGAACCTTCTATAAAAATCAACATGTCCTAAGAATTACATAACATCTTTAATAGATTTTAGGGTTGTCAAGTTAACAATTAACTCAATTTTAGATTTGTGAACCTCAATTCCTTTTGATGAAATAATGTGACTAAGTACAATGCCGTTTATTACCATAAGTGATATTTTTTTTCAATTCAGTACAAGATTCTTCTCTTCACACCTGTTTCAAACCTTTTCTAAGTTAGTCAAACATTCATCAAATAAATCACCAAAAATAGAAAAATTATTTATAAAAATTTCAAGAAAATATTCAACCACATCGCTAAATATACTAAGCATACATCTTTGAAACGTGGCTAATGCATTACATAATCCAAAAAGCATCATTTCATATGCAAAAGTATCAAAAAGACATGTGAAAGTAGTTTTCTCTTAATCTTTCAATGCAATTTCAATTTGGTTAGAACCTAAATAAGCATCTAAGAAATAATAAAATTCATAATCTGCAACTCTTTTTAGGATTTAGTCCATAAAAGCTAAAGGAAAATAATCTTTTCTAGTCATTGAATTAAGATTCCTGAATTAAGTTTCCAATAGTCAATGTGCATGTGCCAACCAGTAATAGTCCTAGTTGAAATTAACTCATTTTTCTCATTTGTTATTATGGTGACTCCAGACTTCTTGGGTATAACTTGGGTAGGACTTAACCATTTGCTGTCAGAAATATGATAAATGATTTCATTATATAGAAGCTTAATAACTTTGTTTTTCACTACTCTTCTTTCATATTAGGATTGAGCTTTTGTTGCATTTCTCTAGTGGGTTTAGCATTTTCCTCCAAATAAATTCTATGTATGCAAATCAAATGACTAATTCATTTTATATCAGTTATGGTTCATCCTAATGTATTTTTATACATTTTCAGAGTTTTTAATAACATACCTTATTGATGTGCATTAAGTTTGGAAGATATTATTACCATAAAAGTTTCATTTTGTTTTAAAAATAGGTATTTAAGATTGAATGGTAACGACTTCAAATCAGACTTGGGTGGTTAAACACTTGAAGATATGAGCTTAATTGATTGTGGTAGTAATTTCTCAATTTATGATCTCTAATTACTTGCCTTTAATTCTTCATGAAAATAAACCATTTATAAATTATCAGATTCATCAATCTTAGTTTCGTTGGAAATGGTTTGAAATTGACCATTAACTAATTTTTCAGTAAAGCCCACTACTTGTAAATCATTATCATCTCCAAGTTGCTTGCAAATGTTGAAAATATTCATCTCCAATATCATGTTTCCAAAAGATAGCTTCATTAGTCTATTCCTATAATTAATTAATGTATTAGAAGTTATAAGAAACGGATGTCCTAAAATAACAGGAAGTGAATTACATGCTTCAACAGGTTGTGTGTCTAAGACAATAAAATCCACAAGATAAATAAATTTATCGACTTGTACTAACACATCTTTAAATATTTTTTTAGGCACTTTTATACATCTATCAACAAGTAAGAGAGTTACAGAAGTTGGTTTTAACTTACCTAGATTGAGATTTTCAAAAACTGAATATGAAAGCAAATTCACACTGGCTCTATGATCAACTCTTTTAATTTTATGTTCTTCAATAAAATAAGAAATTACAGGACAACTAAGGTCTTTATATTTTAAAGCATTATTGTTTTGGAGAATGACACTTATTTATATAGCTAAAAAAACTTTCTTTTTCACATTCACTTTTCTCTTCACAGTGCATAAATCTTTTAAAATTTTAGTATAAAAAAGAACTTGTTCAATAACATCTAGCAAAGGTATATTGATCCTTACTTGTTTGAAAGTTTCAAAGATTTCAGGGTTGTGATTGACTTTTCTTTATTTGGTTATAGCATAAGAAAATGAAAGTGCTGGTAGAGAATCAATCTTTTCTTTGCAATATTTAGATTCAACTCCTTCTTTACCCTTATAATTGACTCATCATCTTTATTACAAAGTTCAAGAGTGGGTTTTTTGATAACCTTACCACTAGAAAGAGTAGTGACTAATTTGACTTGATCCATGTGTTAGCTTCCGAAACTACTTGCATTTGCATTGTAGTGTCCTTTGAGATTTTGCTGTGGCTAAGATGAAAACTTACCTTTCTCTTAGAAACTAAGAGAAAATATCAATTTTACAAGAGTATTTTTAAAATCTGTCATGCTTTGAGCAAGTTAAGTGTTAATTGTTGATTAGTAATTCAAAATGTATTTTTATCAAGGTTTTATATCATTATTTTGCATTTAAAGTATCAATAACTTCTTAATTAAAGCATGTTTTATATTAATATATTTAATAATATAAGATACCTTTAATTTATGGTAAATGTTCATTGTAAATGTAAGCCTATCACATAAATAAAATGATTGATTGATGAGTATAAGAACTGAAATTGAAAAGACAAAGAGATGGCCAAACTTAGAAAAAAGATGCCGGTGCAGTCTAAACTTGAACACTATTAGATAATTGGGTCATATCTGGAGCTGTAGATCTCCGATTTAAGTCTACTTTATATGGATAAAAAGGTAAGATATAGGCGTAATAAGGTCATTTTCAAATCCAAATTATAGCAATAATGAAGAAGTCTACATCTATCCTCGATCCCGAATACTATTTAGTGTTTGGCCTATAGCTAGAGCTCTAGAAGTCCAAATGACCTTCAATTTTTTTTTCTGAAAAGTTGAGATAATTTCCTAGAACATTCATGTTTTAAGTGGTTCCAATTCTAACTTTATCAATAAAGCTTTAGGCAAACAAGAGAAGATAAAGATTGTTACCAAGTCAAAAGTTGGTCACCTACTTATCAATTAGTTATCAAATCAATAATTCCTAATTTTATCCTATAAAAGGAGGCATTTGCCATGCATTTAGGCATCTTTGTCTCTGGATCAAGATCATACTTTTGCCTTTTCTATTTGTACTTTTTTGTATTTTTAAGTTTTATTTTTATTAATATCTTGTTTATTCTTTTCATTTCCTTTTCTTTACTTAGTTAACTTTTATCTTATCTATGTTCTTATTTTATTTATTTATTTATTTTTCTTTTATTATGTTTAGTTAAGTTTATTATGTCAAGATGAAAAGGTTATACTAATGGTATAAGAAAAAGTATAATGTAAATTGAACATGAACTTTAATGTTTGATACTAACATGTTTTGTATTTGTTATCTTGTTCACTCTTTAATACTTTACTTGTTAAATGACTAATCTAGATTTATGTTGTGTAACACTAGGCACAACAAATATTTTGCACTTTCATAGCTCATACGGTATGTATAATCGACACCTAAGCTATGAAAAGAACTTGATTTGTTGTTAACATAAGTTATAATCATGAATGTCTTAATGTTTGACGTGATTTACAAGTATTAGTATTAATTAAATAAGATAACTAATATAATCATGTTAATAATTTATAATCTGATTGGAACCTCCTTTGTGTGTGGTTTCCAATTGAATAATAAGAGTTTATATTATACTTATTTGACATACCATTAGTGGTTCCTCTAACCTTGACATTTGTTGTTATCATTATTTAATCCTTATGTTAATCTTCCATCTTAATGTTCTTATCAACTTCTTCTCTCTCTTTTTTCTTCTTCTATTATTATTAGTAGTAGTATTACTACTAGTAGTATTGTTGTTGTTGTTGTTATATTATTATTAACTATAATTTAGACAATTAACGTCCATGTGGTTTGACCCTAGTTTTGTCAGGTTATTTATTACTTCGACACTTCTACACTTGGAAGAAGACATCAATCTTTTAGTCGTGTCAATTGCCTCTTGCTTTTCAAAGAATGCATGCAATGTTTTCTCAAGATTTCTTCTAGGAGGTGGCGCATAAGGAGATGCATATCTATAAGAATTTTAAAAATTATGATGTGATTAAAATAGTGGTTGTGAAGTTTATGCATTATTATTCTCACTTTTCCATCTAAAATTTAGGTGATTGACACGACAAAGAGATTGATGTCTTCTCCCAAGTGCAGGAGTGTCGAAGTAATAAATAACCCGGCAAGACCGGGGTCGAACCACAGGGAGGTTATTGTACAAATTATAAATAACAACAACAACAATAATAACAATAATAATAATAATAAAGAAAGAGAAGAAGATGATGATGATGATGAGAACTTGGAGATAGAGTATTAAAGTGAAGATTAAACAATGATAATAACAAATGTCAAGGTTAGAGGTTCCACTAATGGTATTTCAAACAAGTATAGTATAAACTCTTATTGTTCAATTGGAAACCAAACATAAAGGAGGTTCCAATCAGATTATAGATTGTTAACATGATTACATTAGTCATCTTATTCAATTAATGCTAATACTTGTAAATTTCGTCAAGCATTCATGATTATAACTTATGTTAACAACAAATCAAGTTCCTTTCATAGCTCAGGTGTCGGTTATACCATACATTATGAGCTATGAAAGTGCCAAGCATTTGTTGTACCAATTGTTATACAACATAAATCAAGATTAATCATTTAACAAGCAAAGTATTAAAGAGTGAACAAGATAACAAATATAAAACATGTTAGTATCAAACATTAAAGTCCATGTTAAGTTTATACCATACTTATTCTTACACCATTAGTGTAACCTTTTCACCTTGACATAATGAACTTAGCTAGACATAATGAAAGAAAGAAAAATAGATAAACAAAATAAGAACATAAAAGTTAACTAAAGAAAGGAAAGGAAATGAAAGGCATAAACTTGATATTAATGAAAACAAAGCATAAAGAATACAAAGAGAGAAAACAAGAGCATGATCTTGATTTGGACACCAAGATGCCTAAATGCATGGCAAATGCCTCCTTTTATAGGCCAAAATTGAGAACTATTGATTTGATGACTAATTGATGAGTAGATGGCCAACCCTTGACTTGGTGACAATCCTTATCTTCTCTTGTCTGACCAAAACATCATTGATGACGTCCAAATTAGAGCCACTTGAAAACATGAAAGTTCTAGGCAATTGTCTCAGCTTTCTTGTGTAAAACATTCAGCTTATTTCGACTTCTAGAACTCCAGATATGGCCAAAATACTGAATAGTGCTCGGGCTGGAAGACAGATTCGGGCTTCTTTGTTGTTGCAATAATTTGGACTTGAAAATGGCCTTTTTAGATCTTGGGCTCCATATGAAAGTTGTAGGCCTATGTCTTACCTTTCCATCCATATAAAGTAGACCTAAATCTGAGATCTATAGTTCCAGATATGACCCAATTACCGAACAGTGTTCCGGTTTGGATTGCACCGACATCTCTTTTCTAAGTTTGATCATCTCTTTGCCTTTGCAATTGAAATTTTTAAAGTCATCAATCAATCCTTTCATTTATGTGATAGGCCTGCATTTAAAATGGACATTTACCACAAATTAAAGGTATCTTATATTATTAGATAAATTATTATAAAACGTACTTTAGTTAAGGAGTTATTGATACTTTAAGTACGAAATGATGATATAAAACCATGATAAAAATGCACTTTTGAGTACTAATCAGTGATTTCTCCAATCAATGTTGTATGTTTGCGAGTATGTGTTATGGTTAAGTCTTTGGAAACTGTTCAACGCATAGGCTTGTTCATTCCTTTAAAAAAGAAAAAGTTGGTTGGTCATTGGTTGAGTGTTCATAGATTTGATATAATATTTTGAATAAATTTTAATTGACCACTCTTTTTTAATTATAGTGCCTCAATTTTCCTAGCCAAAGATGCAAACTTAGCTTGAAGGTCATGATCTTCTCTAAGGTTGTATATATCTCTTTTAGAAATATGAGATTGAGTTTTACTTGGTACCTCATAAGTACCTATGTTGCTCTAATGTTAAGCATTTTCAGTTAACAAGTCTAAGTATCCTATTGCTTCATTCGGGACTTTATCTTTAAAAGTTTCATTGCATATCAATTCAACTATTTATCTATCTCTAAGTGTTAACCGTTCATAAAAATATGAAACTAATCTCCATTTTTCAAAACCATAATGAGAGCAAGTGTTAAACAAGTCTCAATACCTATCCCAACTTTGATAAAATATTTCTCCTAGTTTTTGAGTGAAAATGGTGATTTATCTTTTTAAAAGAGTTTGTCATGTGAGAAGAGAAAAATTTCTTTAAAAACTATTGTTGCATTTCATTCCAAACATGAATGGATCCAAGTCTTAAATTTTATACACATGTTTTAGCTTTATCTTTTAATGAAAAAGAAAAAAAACTTTAATATGATAGTGTTCATGTTATAATTTAAGTCATTATAAGTGTTACAGACCTCTTCAAATTCCCTTAAATACAAGTATGAATTTTCTAAATCTAAGCCATGAAAAGAAAGTAAAAGTTGAATAATACCTGACTTAAAATTAAAATTAAAATTAAAATTAAAATGAGATGCATCAAGATGTAAATGGGGTCATAAAATGCATATTACACATCTTTATTATGATGAGACTTAAGAGTCAATAGAAGATTATCTAAAGACTTTCTGTTTTGAAATAAATCCTATATTTTGATAATTTTCACATGTTTTGCAGAATACATGTGAATCCTTGAACATAGTGGGCCAATAAAATTCACTTTATAAGTTTTGTGCAGTTATTTTCCTTAATGAGAGATGACTCTCACATGCTTTAGAATGATAATATTTAATGACAATACTTATCTCATTGTCAAGAATACAATTTTGAAATATTTAATCAAGACAATATTCGAATAAGTAAGGGTCATCCTAGTAATAGTTTTGTACATCACTCAAAAACTTTCTTTTATCTTGGTTATTCGAATGAGCTAGCAAAAATTCTAAAGCAAGAAAATTGATATTTTTAGCAAACCATAGCATTGAACTAAGAGAAAGTAGAGATTTATTGAGAAAGTAATCATCAATTAGTGTGATGTCGGATATCAAATATGTTGTCACTTTTGATAAAAGATCTGCATCAATATTTTCGGTGCCTTTTTCATCTTTCATTTCTTCATGTTTGAAAGTCTTAAATATTTCATAATAATGATTAGCTTCCCTTTATTTGGTCATAGTATGAGGAAATGAAAGTACTGATAGGGAATTAGTTATTTCTTTGCAATATTTAGATTCAACCCCTTCCTTACCCTTAGAAATTGACTCATCAGGTTTCTCACAAGGTTCAAGAGTGGGTTTTTCAATAACCTTACTACTGTGAAGAGTTATGACTAAATTGACTTGATCGATTTGTTGACTTTCATAACTACTTGCATTAGTATTGTATTGCCTTTTAGGATTTTACTGTAGTTGAGATGAAAACTTACCTTTCTCTTAAAAACTGAGCACAAATGTGAATTTTACAAGAGTATCTTTAAAATCTATTACGCTTTGAACAAGTTGAGTGTTGATTGTCTCTTGCTTTTTAATAAATGCATGCAAAGTTTCCTCAAAACTTATTATAGGAGGTGGAGCATAAAGAGGTATATATCTATAAGAATTTAAGAAATTATGATGTGCTTGAAACTGTGGTGGTGAAGTTTATGCATTGTCACTCTTCCAACTAAAATTTTGATGATTTCTCCAACCAGGGTTGTATGTTTGCGAGTATGGGTTATCATTGGATCTTTGGAAACTATTTAAAGCATGAGTTTGTTCATGAAAACATTTCTTAAAAGATGGCAAGGTTGGATATTTATTGGTTGAGTGTTCATTTATTTTATATATTTAACACACAATGTTTTCAACATATTTTAATTAACCACTCTTTTTCAATTCTAGTGCCTTGACTTTTCTAGCTAAAGCTTGAAGGTCATGATTTTTTTTAAAGTTATACATACCTCCATTAGATGTATGAGGTTGAGTTTTACTAGGTGCCTCATAAGTACCCGCGGTGTCTCAATTTTAAGCATTTTCAGCTATCTAAGTACTTCATTGCTTCATCAAGGTTTTTACCTTTAAAAGTTTCATTGCACATCAATTCAAACATTTATCTATCTCTAGGTGTTAACCCTTCATAAAAAAATGAAACCAATCTTCATGTTTCAAAACTATGATGGGGGCAAGTATTAAGCAAGTCTCAATACTTATCCTAATATTGGCAAAATATTTCTTCTGGTTTTTGAGTGAAAGTGGTGATTTGTCTTTTGAAAAAGTTTGTTCTATGAAAAAGAAAAAAAACTTCTTTAAAAACTATTATTGCATTTCATCCCAAGCACGAATGGATCTTGGTCTCAAATTTTATAGTCATGTTTTAGCTTTATCTTTTAATAAAAAAAAAAGCTTTAATTTAATGGTGTTCATCTTACAATTCAAGTCATTATATGTGTTACAAACCTCCTCAAATTCCTTTAAATGCAAGTATGGATTTTCCAAATCTAAGCCATGAAAAGAAGGTAAAAGTTGAATAATACCTAGCTTAAAATTAAAATGAGATGCATTAGAAAGGAAAATTATATATGATGGTGCTCTTGTTCTTGTGGGATTCATGTGGTCTGCAAGTGGTTTAACACGGTTATTCTCATTATGAAGTGATTGATTATCTTCTTCGGCTATATTTTCTGAAAATGATGAGGATATACTATACAGTTTATCACTTAATATACATGACCACACTCTCATGCACATGTAAAAGGAAGAAGAAAACAAAAGAAGAAGAAACAAGATAAAATAAACAAATTTATATATAAGAAAAGTGAAAAGAGAATATAAAATAAATACTATAATTTGTACTAGAACTTACCTCCCTAGCAATGGCGTCAAAAACTTGACATGACCAAAAGATTGATATCTTCTCCCAAATGTAGAAATGTCAAAGTAATAAATAAGCCGACAAGACTAGAGTCGAACCATAAGGAGGTTAATTGTATAAATTATAAATAACAACAACAACAACAATAATAGTAGTAGTAATACTAATATTAATAGTAATAAGAATACTAATAATAATAATATCAATATTAATTGTTATAGTAGTAGTAGTAGTAATAGTAATAGTAATACTAATAATAATTATAATAGTAATAGAATAAAAAGAAGAAGAAGAACAAGTTGATGATAATTGTGAAATGAAAGATTAATGTAAATATTAAATAATGATAATAACAAATATCAAGGTTAGAGGATCCATTAATGGTATGTCAAACAAGTATAGTATAAACTCCTTTTATTCAAATTGGAAACCACACACAAAGGAGATTTCAATCAGATTATAAATTGTTAACATGATTATATTAGTTATCTTATTTGATTAATGATAATACTTATAAATCTCATTAGGCATTCATGATTATAACTTATGTTAACAACAAATCAAGTTCCTTTCATAGCTCAGGTATCGGTTATACCATATAGTATGGGCTATGAAGGTGCCAAGCACTTGATGTACCAAGTGTTACACATCATAAATCTAGATTAGTCATTTCACAAGCAAAGTATTAAAAAGTGAATAAGATAACAAATATAAAACATGTTAGTATTAAACATTAAAGTCCATATTAAGTTTATACCATACTTATTCTTACACCATTAGTGTAACCTTTTCACCTTGACATAATTAACTTAGCTAGACATAATGAAAGAAAGAAAAATAAATAAATAAAATAAGAACATAAATAAGATAAAAGTTAACTAAGTAAAGGAAAGGAAATGAAAGGCATAAACTTGATATTAATGAAAGCAAAACATAAACATTACAAAAAGTACAAAGAGAGAAAGCAAAAGCATGATTTTAACTTGGAGACTAAGATGCATAAATGCATGGCAAATGTCTCATTTTATAGGCCAAAATTGGAAACTATTGATTTAATGACTAATTGATGAGTAGGTGGCCAACTATTAACTTAGTGATAATCCTTATCTTCTCTTGTTTGCCTAAAACAGCATTGATAATGTCAAAATTAAAACCACTTGACAACCTAAAGTTATAAAAAATTATCTCAGCTTTTTAGGGTAAGAATTAAGATCATTTAGACTTCTAGAACTTCAGATATGGGTTAAACACTGAATAGTGCTCGAGTTGTAGAATAGATTCAGACTTTTTTGTTATTGCTATAATTTGAACTTAAAATCACCTTTTTAAATCTTATGCTTCATATAAAAGTTGTAGGCCTATGTCTTACCTTTCCATCGACCTAAATTCAAGATCTACAACTCTATGTATGATCTAATTACTAAATAGTGTTCTGCTTTGTACTACACCTCTTTTCTAAGTTTGATCATCTTTTTATCCTTTCAATTTCAGTTCTTAAACTCATCAATCAATCTTTTCATTTATATAATAGGCCTGCATTTAAAATAAATATTTACCATAAATTAAAGGAATCTTATCTTATTAGATATGTTATTATAAAACATGTTTTAGTTAAGGAGTTATTGATACTTTAAGTGCAAAATGATAATATAAAAACTTGATAAAAATATAATTTTAATTACTAATCAAAAGATTAATGTAAGAATTAAACAATAATAACAATAAATATTAATGTTAGAGGATTCGTTAATGGCATGTCAAACAAGTATAGTATAAACTCTTATTATTCAATTGGAAACCACACACAAGGGAGGTTCAAATCAGATTATAAATTGTTAACATGATTACATTAGTTATCTTATTTGAATAATGCTAATATTGTAAATGTTGTCAAGCATTTATAATTATAATTTATGTTAACAACAAATCAAGTTCCTTTTATAGCTGAGATGTCTGTTATACCATATAGTATAAGTTATGAAAGTGTCAAGTATTTATTGTACCAAGTGTTATACAACATAAATCTAGATTAACCATTTAATAAGTAAAGTATTAAAAGTAAACAAGATAACAAATACAAAACATGTTAGTATCAAACATTAAGATCCATGTTGAGTTTATACTATACTTGTTCTTACACCATTAGTGTAACCTTTTCACTATGATATAATAAACTTAACTAAACATAATGAAAGAAAGAAAAATAAATAAATAAAATAATAATATAAATATAATAAAAGTTAACTAAGTAAAGGAAAGGAAATGAAAAGCATAAGCTTGATATTAATGAAAGCAAAATATAAACAATACAAATAAAGAAAACAAAAGCATGATCTTGATCTGGAAATCAAGAGGCCTAAATGCATGGAAAATACCTCATTTTATAGATCAAAATTAGAAACTATTGATTTGATGACTAATTGATGAATGCGTGGTCAACTCTTGACTTGATGACAATCCTTATCTTCTTTTGTCTTCCCAAAATATAATTAATAACATCAAAATTGAAACTAGACCTCCACATGAAAGTTGTAGGAAATTGTCTCAGCTTTCTAGAAAAAATGGAGGTCATTTGAGCTTTTAAAACTCTAGATATGGGTTGAATACTAAACAGTATTTGGGCTGCAAGACAGATTCAGACTTCTTCGTTGTTGCTATAATTTGGACTTAAAAATGACCTTATTAAAACCAGACTTCCATTTGAAAGTTGTTGGCTTATGTCTTATCTTTCCATCCATATAAAGTAGACCTAAATCCAAGATCTATAGCTCCAGATATGACCCAATTACCGAACAATATTCCTGTTTGGATTGCATAAACATGTCTTTTCTAAGTTTGACCATCTCTTTATCCTTTCAATTTCAATGCTTAAATTCATCAATCAATCTTTTTATTTATATGATAAGCTTAAATTTAAGATGAACATTTACCATAAATTAAAGGTATCTTATGTTATTAGATATGTTATTATAAAGCATGCTTTAGTTAATGTGTTATTGATACTTCAAGTGCAAAATGATGATATAAAATCTTGATAGAAATACATTTTTAAGTATTAATCATGTCTCAACACCTAATGCTCTAAGACCAACCAGTCTGGGAGTCATTAGCCTAAAGCTCGTTACATGAGATAGAGATGTATTGTGTTATTTGTATATATATTAAAAAAGAAAACAAATTAAAAAAAGAAGAAGATAATAATCATTAACCTAAGACGTTAAGCTTAAACATTACAATAAGAAAAAATCTTTCAACAAAAGTTCCATAACTATGTGTTGATATATTGAGTGCATTAAGAAAAAAGTTTATTAATATCTTGTTAAGAAGTATGAATTAGATATATAAATTTAATGAGAGTTTGTTTATTTGGATAGATTAATGGAGATTAAATGATTAAATTCTTACTTTGTGGAACTTGTAAATTATTTTTCTATTTTAACGCTTTGATTACTAGAAACTAGTAATAAGCTGGTTGGAGGGGTGTAATTAGTATTTAAAGGTGCATTTTTATCAAGATTTTATAATCATTTTTTTTTGTTTTGATTACTAGGAACTAGTAATAAGTTGGTTAAAGGGTATAATTAGTATTTAAAATTGTATTTTTATCAAGATTTTATAATCATTTTGCACTTGAAGTATCAACAACTACTTAACTAGAGCATGTTTTATAATATCACGTTTAATATTATAAGATATATTTAGTTTATGGTAAATTTTTATCTTAAATGCAGGTCTATCACATAAATAAAATGATTAATTGATAAGTTTAACTACTAAAATTGAGAAGACAAAGAGAGGGCTAAGCTTATAAAAAAGATATTGGTGTAATCCAAACTGGAATATTATTCAGTCATTAAAACATATCTGGAGTTTTAGAACTTGAATTTAGATCTACTCTATATAGATAAAAAGTTAAGACATAGGTCTAAAACTTTTACGGGAGTTCAAGATTCAAAAAGGTCATTTTCATGTTCAAATCATAGCAACAATAATCTATCCTGCAGCCTAAATACTATTTAGTGTTCAGCCTATATCTCGAGTTCTAGAAGTTCAAATAACCTTAATTTTTTTTTGTTGGAAAGCTGAGACAATTTTTCAGAACTTTCATAATAAAGTCTATTTAAATTTCGATGTTAGCAATGATATTTTGTTCATAAAAGAAGATAAAGATTATTACCAAGTCAAGATGTAATCACCTATTTAACAATTAGTCAACAAATAAATGGTTCCAAATTTTAGCCTATAAAAGGAGGCATTTGTCATGCATTTAGACATCTTGGTTTTCAGATCAAGAACATATTCATGCTCTCTTTCTTTATATTTCTGTAATGCTTAAGTTTTGTTTTCATTAATCTCTTATTTATACATTCCATTTCCTTTACTTAGTTGACTTATATTTTATTTATGTTTTTATTTTGTTTATTTATGTTTCTCTTCTATATTATATTTAGCTAAGTTTATTATGTCAAGGTAAAAATGTTATACTAATACTGTAGGAATAAGTATAGTATAAACTTAACATGAACTTTAATGTTTAATAACAACAAATTTTATATTTGTTATCCTATTTACTTTTAATTCTTTGCTTATTAAATGGTTAGTGTTGATTTATGTTATATAACTCTTGGGACAACAAATACGTGGTACTATCATAACCCAATCGTATGGTATAACTGACACCTGTGCTATATAAGAAACTTGATTTATTATTAACATAAGTTATAATCATGAATAACTGACAATATTTATAAATATTAGTATTATTCAAATAAGATAACTAATATAATCATGTTAATAATTTATAATCCTATTGGAACCTTCTTTGTATGTTGTTTTAGTTGATATTAAAAATAATTTATACTATACTTGTTTGAAATATTATTAATGCATCCTCTAACCTTAATATTTATTTTTATTATTATTTAATTCTTACATTAATTTTATATCTTAAATCTTCTTTAACTTATTATTATTATATAGTTAACCTCACAGTGGTTCACCTCTGATCTTATCAAATTATTTATTATTTTGATATTCTTATATTTAAAAAAAATGAATCTTTAAGTTGTATCAAACCGATAACTCTATATCATCTTAATTATATCAATTATGACTCAAAAATTACAACTTTCACAGGATAGAAACCAAAAAACAGAGCAAAAAAAAGTGGTAACCGCAATTTTATTTTATTGTTAATTGTCATACGAGTTAAGGAACTCCTCACATGCTAAAAAAATCTGGAATATTTGAAGTCCTAAAATAAACAATTAACAGGTAAGCAAGCAAGGGATTGACCAAAATTGGGTGACACCCTAATATCCCTTAAAACCCGCATTAAGATATGCGACTATTTTCCAGAATCACGCTGATATTATATGTATAAATTGTTTTTCAAGTTTTGTTCTTTAAAAATTTATTATTTTACCTATCAAGCAAATAAAAGAAAAAATATACGACTTAAAAAAAAAAGATATAAATTGATAAGAGGAGAATAAAATCTTGGATTACAGCGGTGTGCCTATACATTGCCTCTCTGTCTTGGTGCCTCTCGTATTGTGAGTTGCCCTTCTAGGGGCATCAACGAATCGTATCTTCCTCTATTCTGTGGAGTGTCCCTTCGTTGTAACAGCTTCGGAGGTGATGCTCTACAAGAACACAACGATTCATCATCTCCTCTCCTCTTTTATCCTTCCATTGGTAAGTTCTTTTTTATCCAATTTTATGATATCCCTTTTCATCTTTTGTGTATCACATGTTATGTCATTAGATACGTGAATACATTCTTGTGATGATCATATGTATAAAATAAATGCTCGATTGTTTTTGGTTGATCTTGTGATACATGATCAGTCTTTGGTTTTTAATGCTGGGTGCCCTTTTCTGTTCATTTTTTAATCTTCTTTACCATTGCCTGTGTCGTCCGGATTATTTGTATCATCTTTTTGCTTGATTTGTTTCAGCGCCTTCTTAATCATGTTCGTTCTAGTTGTGGTTTTACAAGTTGTGTTGCATCGGTGTGAATTAGGAGTATGTACTTTTTTTATGGTATTGGTGATTTCCCCCATTTATACTATTTTATCTTTAGTTTCTGCTTTTGTTTTTATAGTACATTTAAGAAGATTAAACCCTAGAAAGCTTATAATTGCTTTACGGATAATGCAACACATCGTGAATAATTTAGTTAATAAACTCTACGCAGCACACAAGAATTTTGATGTTTAACAGTATTGCATTCGCATACTGTAAACCCGATTGATTATTAGTTTTTTTTTTAATTGTTAAAAATACTCGAAGATAATATATTTTCCAAGAATATACAGAAAATTGATCTGTTTAACCTGCCAGAAAAAGAAAAGCTAGCTAGCAAATAGTCGAAGAAATGTCCAGGCTACGTTCTCTGGCTTTTAGTCATCCAACTTTGCGTGCCAGATCTTTTTCTCTTCATTCTTCACTGTCAAGCTTTATGGACCATTTTAGACTTCCCTTTCTTTTGTTTTTATCGAATATATATTCTCATACTAAAAAAAAATTGGGATTCAGTTGTTTTAGTCTTGGACAATCCTCAAATATTTTCGTTTCTTCGAAAGGAGGGAGGTGTGCCGCTTGAATGATCCATCTGACGCTCAGTCATCTATTCATTTGATACCCAGTGGACCTCATTGACGGTTCATGTTAAGGCTCTGTCTTGTGGAGCCTATGGATATATGGAGACCATGTACATCCTAATACCTTGGCACAAAATGCCAGCCTACGCGCATGGAGGCTTGGCTACCGGTTGATTACACGGTGGTGTTTTTTTTTTTAGGAAAGCATGTTTGAGTCTGACAATTTCAGTTGTCCTCCATTATAATGTAAAAGGAAAGCCTATCCCGGATTTACAGTCTAAGCATGGGAACTAAAAACACAAAGCTAGCTCTGGTAAATTTTCATGTGTACTTAACTTTAGAAACTTTCATTCGACCATATATAAATTGCATAGTTTCTTCTAGAAATTGATCATTTTATTGCATCTGTATCTTTAAATAATCTTATTAAAGAGATTCCATTTCTATATGTTATGTTTCATCCTTAGTAACCGTAAATGTTAAACCTCTTTAATTAGTGATAAATATTACGCATGCAGTTTCCTGGTTCACAAAATCTTGTCTTAAAGGAGAACATGATTTTGATTGTGTATGAATGTTTTCTCTTCTTGCAGGCAACTTAGTAATGGTACCAGATTATGAATATCTCAAATCCACCTATGTGGAACCAAATCTTGACTTCACATATATCAATTAGCTGTCTTTTTGCTGTTATCTTTCTCTCTTTTCCATACTTTTCTTATCGATATCATACCACACTCTTTTCTCTATCTATCTCCCAGCCCCATCCCACCCTCCTCTATTTTGAAAAACTGCTGGTATTTATTGACCAGCCACACTGCCAACAGTACTGTTCTCTCCATGCAGTTCTTGATTCCCAATCCAATACCGAATCCCAAAATCCTTCGTTTATTTTTTAGTTTCCCCCTTTAAAATGAAGAGCCAAAACCAAGAAACAACATCGCAAACCCATAATTCACTACAGTAGTCTCTTTTGGCTCCGAGACTTGAAACCCCAGAGGAGGACAAGTTCATTGGTTGTTGTGATAGCTTAAGTTCAAGCAATAGCATGGCTTACAACGTTTCATCACCATCATCTTCAACTCTCAATGGTGAGTATATCGGTATAGAGAGTTGTCTTGATCTCAAGAACAATGAAGATATTTTCGCATCATCATCAAAGAAAGAAGAGACTAATTACGGGAGTTGTAATCGTGAAAAGAGAGATCAACGGTTGGCTAAGAAAAAAGAGTTTCCACCACCAATACCATTGTTAGCTCGTACGGAAAATTTGCCTTCTCATATGCCTTGGGTTTTAAAGAGGTACTACACAAGTGATGGAAGGTTGATACTTAGAGAAGAGAAGGTCAGGCATCATGAGTACTTTCGGGCTCACAGATGCAATGGACGCCTCACCTTGCATCTTGTTCCTTTAGATGATGAAGTTTCGGCCCTTCCTTTTGTTTCTAATCATGAGAGACGCCATGGCATTGAGAATGATCTTGAGTGCAATGATATTGAAGAAGATGAGCAAGTACTCGAGCAACAACACGAAGAAGAGCAAGAAGAAAATGAAAGCCTGGTGGAAGAAAGTACAGATGTGGAAGTAAATGGCAATGATGGTGAAAATGATTATTGTGTTAAGAATGTTGATAGTGATGACACACCAGAGGAGAAGGAGGAAGTTGTGCATGATGATAAAAGAGTTCCTTCTGTGGATAGTTCCGGTAGTGCAGGCAAATGCTTGAACTACAGCAGTGTGAGAACAAGCTCCACTTGTATATTCGGGGTGCCTGTACCAGCAGTAAGGCCAGTTCATAGTTAGACATAAAAAGAAAAAAGAATTGAATTCCATTTTGAGTTTTGATGGGTCTTTTTTTATTGATAGATTAAGTTGTTGACTCTAATGTCTTTTACGGAGAATGAGATGGATGATGTATTCTTATTCTTATCAATTTTCAGGTTCATAAGAGAAGAGGTTTTTCATTTTGAAGTTGAGTTTTGTATTCCAGAGGTACTGTGTTCCATGATTCATTAATTATATGTCGCCTTATGTGGTGTGCTAGTATCTTACTCGGTACGTGGGGCAAAACCTCGTAATTAAGACACAGATTGAATTTTATTGCCAAAGTGGCTATTCTTACAACAGAGCAATTTGATAGTTTTGAAGAATATGTAGCTTCTGAGAATCTTCTATAATCGGTGTTAATAGACGTTGATAATCTTTAAAGATCTGCCTTTGTGAAATACTGAAATTCTTGCGCCAATTAACTCTTTCAAGTGACTGGGACGGGTTCAAAACTAGGTGAAGCCTCCTCCACTTCAACTTAATCCTAAGGAAGATAGACGATTAATGTTCCTAACTTCTGTAAATTAATGAGATTAAAATAAATTGCTGTCAGGATTTTTAATCGTTTCATTTGCTAATCGGGAAGACCTTGATAACAAATGAAACAATAACACAGAAATGGCTATACAAGTACGAAGTCTTGTGGGGGTGTGTGCTGGGTTCCACAATGGAGTGTAGAAATGATCACGCCCCTCAAAAAATGCAGAGAGGAATCGATTGAATTGTGGTGGTGGTGCTACAGTGATGAAATGCAGTCTGGCGGTGGCTGCAGCAAGTACAAGGGACCGATTTCCGAGGTACACAATATACTATTCATTTGTTTTTTATGTAAGACAGGTTGGAATTTGATTTTCTTTTTCTCAAGAGGAATGGAGATAGATGCTAGTACTAATTGAGTCAAATCTTTCAAAAACAGAAGAAACCCTAAAGCCAGTTTAGTTCAGTTTGAATCTCATTGGCTGCTGCTGCTGTTGATGATGGGATGGGATGATAGGGAAGGAATTCGATTTTGAAATCATCATGTAGTACAGCTATCAATCTCCTGTCATTCTTGTCAGTCCTCATGATTGGCTTCCTTTGACGCTTGCACAGTCTCTCACCCATTCTCATTATTTTTTTGGAACTCGTATCCAACACTAATTCTGGCACAGACCGCATCCACCACTATTGCTCAAATGGGTAAACCCTTTTTAATTCCCTCCCACCATCATTTTTTAGAGTTGCCCAATATTATTGTATATTCCTAAGATTTTGGCCAGGTGGGTTACTGGTTTTAGGCCTTCTGCATGCTTGTTTTAAGAGTTTGCTGTCGGTCAAATTGGGATACACTAATGTATATACTAGCTCCATGGTGCCTGCGCTCCGCCGCAGGCATTCTCTTTCTTTGTTGAGCTACGGTGTTCGCAGCCGTGTTAACGAAAGAAAGAGCAACAGTAAAACGCAAAATCTTTTTATGAAGTTTACGATCAAAAGGCAAGGTGGTGATATTTCATGCTAAAGAAAGCATTTTAAGTCTCTTAGGTATAAACATAACCAGAAAATTAATGGAGAAACCAATGCAATGCTACAAGTTACCCAACAAAAGTGAAAAGTCCATGAACTACTAGAAAGAAGAAATCCAAGGGAAAGGAATTGGGATTGGATGTTTGAGAAGTTGATGATGAGGTGGCAGCAGTGCAAGCCTGGAATGCATGTTGCTCTTCCGAAGCTGGCAAGCCCTGTAGTTACTGCCCCTGTTATGTGTGTGGACACAAATGAACGGTGGCAGCCATGGTTGAAGACATAGTCAAATGGTAGGTGCCTAACTTGCCCACCATTGTTGAACAATCATCTCCCTCATCAGCTATAAATAGATGTGCATTGATAGCTGAGATAGAGCACGAAATAGAGAGAAACACAGAGAGAGAGCTAAGGGTGAGAGTTGAGTTGAGTTGAGAAGTTTTCTCCTCCTCCTTGTTTTCTTGTTTGTATTGCTTTTGAGCTTGATTAATACAAACCAGTAGCTCCGTGAAGTAGGCAAGTTGCCGAACCACGTAAATTTGTGTGTGTTTGAATGTTTGGATCACCTAACAACTGGTATCAGAGCTTGTTCTTGAAAGTTCTTGAAAAAGAGGGTGTTTGATCCAAACTCAAAAATCAAAGTTATCAAAACGTGTTTTTGAAGATACCACCGTGAAGAGGACGACGAGAGGAATCCACTGGTGAAAACCCGATGAAAATCCGACGTCCTGCATGCCCGCACGCGCCTGCACGCGCCACCACCAGAACTGTCTACGCGCACAGACGCGCCGAACGCGCGTCACGCGTCTTCCTCACCGTTTCCTGCAACTCGACTCTGTCACGTCATCAGCCACGTCAGCCGATCGACACAGTCAGTAGCCATGTCACCTGCCACATCAGTTGTTTGACACGGTCAACCGCCACGTCATCTTCCACATCACCACTGCCACGTCAGACGAAAATCTCCGTGGATTTGCCACGTCAGATTTGGTGGGCCCCACATTGTCTACGTGTCTCACACGTCATCTTGCCACGTCATCATAACTGGGTTTTGATCCGGTGTGGCGCAGCGACTATTCCGCCTGCCACGTGGCTTCATTTGCAGCGTCCAGTTATCCCAAACTTTGATTGCTTAAATCGGAGCCATCCGAAGTCCGATTTAGGTGATCTCAGTGTCGTTTCCAGCATTTTTTGCCATTCCGGACACATCTGTAAGGTCAGATTCTTAAGATTCAAATTGAAGAAGGAGTAAAAATGGCTGATGAAATAAAGGCTGCAGGTATTGAAAAATTTGATGGAACTGATTTTGGATATTGGAAAATGAAATTGAAGATTATCTATATGGAAAGAAACTTCATCTTTCCTCTGTTGGGGAGCAAGCCAGAAAACATGTCAGAAGAAGATTGGCAAATTCTTGATAGACAAGTCTTGGGCATTATCCGGCTATCATTATCAAGAAGAGTTGCTCATAATGTTACAAAAGAGAAATCCACAGCAAGATTGATGGAAGCCTTGTCTGGGATGTATGAGAAGCCATCAGCAAATAACAAAGTGCACTTGATGAAGAAGCTGTTCAACCTGAAGATGACGGAAAGCACCTCTGTTACACAGCATCTTAATAATTTCAATACCATCACAAATCAATTGTCATCTGTTGAAATTGAGTTTGATGATGAGATCCGAGCACTTATTTTGCTAGCTTCACTTCCAAGCAGTTGGGAATGTATGAGAATAGCCGTAAGCAACTCAGCCGGAAAATCCAAATTAAAATATGATGACATCCGAGACCTGATTTTAGCAGAAGAAGTACGAAGGAAAGACTCGGGTGAAAGCTCAAGTTCAGGTTCAGCTTTCAACATCAACACTCGAGGAAGGAGACAAGACAGAGGCTTATCCAGAGGCAGATCAAAATCAAGGTACAGAAGCAAAAGCAAGTTTGGACCTAGGAAGCAGGTTGAATGTTGGAATTGTGGCAAACCTGGCCATTTCATGAGGAGTTGCACAAAACCAAAGAAACCTGAAGCTGACTCTGCAAATGCCGCTACAGACGAGGTACAGGATGCTTTGATCCTTGCAGTACATAGTCCTATTGATGATTGGGTTCTTGATTCTGGAGCTTCATTTCACTGTACTCCACACCATGAAATGATGCAAAATTATACTGCTGGAAATTATGGGGTAGTCTATCTGGCCGATGGACAACCATTGAATATTGTGGGTATAGGAGATGTGCAAATCAAGACAATGAATGGATCTATATGGAACTTGCAAAATGTGAGGCATGTTCCTGAACTAAAGAAGAAGTTGATCTCGGTCGGACAACTTGATGATAGTGGCCATTCAATCCTTTTCTCTGGAGGAATGTGGAAGGTATCAAAGGGAGCAATGGTTTTGGCTCGTGGAAAGAAAACTGGCACTCTGTATATGACCACAAGATCAGCAGATATAATTGCCTCTACTGAAGCAGAAAATCAAGCGCAGCTATGGCATTGTAGACTCGGCCATATGAGTCAAAAGGGAATGAAGATACTTCAGTCAAAGGGAAAGCTGCCAGAGTTAAAAAATGTTGATCTAGACATTTGTGAAAGTTGTGTTCTCGGAAAACAGAAGAAGCTCAGTTTCTTAAAGGTTGGCAGGACCTTAAGACCAAGAAAACTAGAACTGGTGCACACAGATTTATGGGGACCAGCTCCAGTAGCATCTCTTGGCGGTTCTCGGTACTATGTCACTTTTATTGATGACTTTAGCAGAAAGGTATGGGTCTACTTTCTAAAAAATAAATCTGATGTGTTTGACACATTCAAGAAATGGAAGGCTATGGTTGAGACTGAATCAGGTTTGAAGCTGAAATGCTTACGATCTGATAATGGAGGAGAATACATTGATGGAGGTTTCAAGGAGTATTGCGCTGTCAACGGTATCAGAATGGAAAAGACAGTTCCAGGCACACCACAACAGAATGGTATTGCTGAACGGATGAACCGGACCATCAATGAACGAGCTAGAAGCATGAGGTTGCATTCTGGGCTACCTCAAACATTCTGGGCTGATGCAGTTCATACTGCAGTTTACTTGATCAACCGTGGACCATCAGTACCTTTGGAGTTCAGACTGCCCGAGGAAGTTTGGAGAGGTAAAGAAGTACAACTTGCTCATCTAAAAATCTTTGGGTGTGTTTCCTATGTGCATGTAGACTCTGATGCTCGCAACAAGCTGGATGCCAAATCAAAGAAATGTTTCTTTATTGGCTATGGAGATGAAGAATTTGGATTTCGGTTTTGGGATGATCAAAACAGGAAGATTATCAGAAGCAGGAACGTGATCTTCAACGAGAAAGTTTTGTACAAAGACAGATCAAGTACAGAACTAGAGATAACTGATTCAGATACGAGTCCACAGAAATCTGAATTCATACAATTAGAAGGGCTTCCTGATATTACCACTCAAGAGTCCATCCAAGACAGTGCAAACACTTCAGTACCCACCACTTCTTCACAAGATAGTGCAGAGCCAAGTGAACCAGCTGTTCGCAGGTCTTCAAGGACTATAAAGCCTCCACAACGGTTCACACTTCTACTGAATTATATCTTGTTGACAGATGGTGGTGAACCATTAACCTATGAAGAATCCTTACAAGATGGAAACTCGAGCAAGTGGGAGTTAGCCATGAAGGACGAGATGGAGTCATTGCTGAAGAACAAGACTTGGGAGTTAACCAAACTGCCTGAAGGAAAGAAGGCCTTGCAAAACAAGTGGGTTTACAGAGTAAAGACTGAGCATGATGGAAGCAAACGCTTCAAGGCAAGACTTGTTGTAAAAGGGTTTCAGCAAAAGAAAGGGATCGACTATTCTGAGATATTTTCTCCAGTTGTGAAGCTTACAACAATCAGAGTTGTCCTGGGGATAGTAGCTGCAGAAAATTTACATCTTGAACAATTAGATGTAAAAACAGCATTTCTTCATGGAGAATTGGAGGAAGACATTTACATGCAACAACCAGAGGGGTTTGCAATACCAGGAAAGGAGAGTCAAGTTTGCAAGCTGAAGAAGAGCCTATATGGTCTGAAACAAGCTCCAAGACAGTGGTACAAGAAGTTTGACAACTTCATGTGTAGTACGGGATACACAAAATGTCAGGCTGATCATTGTTGTTATGTCAAACATTTTGACAACTCTTATATCATTCTACTGCTATATGTGGATGATATGTTAATTGTAGGATCTAGCATGGAAGAGATTGACAAGCTAAAGCAACAATTGTCAAAACAGTTTGAAATGAAGGATCTGGGAGCTGCTAAGCAAATACTTGGCATGAGAATCATCAGAGACAAAGACAAAGGCATACTAAAGCTTTCACAGGCAGAGTATGTCAAGAAGGTTCTTAGCAGGTTTAGTATGGATAATGTTAAGCCAGTATTTACACCTTTGGGGAATCATTTCAAGCTCAGTAAAGACCAGTCACCAAAAACTGAGCTAGAACGTGGATACATGGACCAGATTCCATACGCCTCAGCTATCGGCTCTTTGATGTATGTCATGGTCTGTACTAGACCAAATATTGCCCATGCAGTGGGAGTTGTAAGCCGATATATGAGCAATCCTGGAAAGCAGCATTGGGAGGCAGTGAAATGGATCATGAGATACTTAAAAGGCTCATCAGAGATATGTCTTACTTTCACAGCTAGCAGATTGAAACTTGAAGGCTTTGTAGATGCTGATCTAGCAGGAGATGTTGATAGCAGAAAGAGTACTACAGGTTACATATACACTCTAGGAGGCACTGCTGTTTCTTGGAGTTCTACCTTGCAAAAGATAGTTGCTCTTTCAACGACAGAAGCTGAATATGTCGCAGTTTCAGAATCTGCAAAAGAGATAGTATGGCTACAAAGTTTCCTGCAAAAATTGGGCAAGATGCATGAAAAAGGTACTTTGTATAGTGACAGTCAGAGTGCAATCTTCCTTGCCAAGAATCCAGCATTTCACTCCAGAACAAAGCACATACAGATCAAATATCACTTCATCAGGCAATTGCTCGACGATGAACAACTGTTACTTGAAAAGATCTGTGGAAGCAAGAATCCAGCCGACATGTTAACCAAAGGAGTTACTCTCGATAAACTGAAGCTGTGTAAAGCTTCAGTGGGTCTTGAAGATTAAAAGACAGACCTAACACCATTTATGTCCAAGTGGGAGATTATTATGTGTGTGGACACAAATGGACGGTGGCAGCCATGTTTGGTGGCAGCCATGGTTGGTGGCAGCCATGGTTGAAGACATAGTCAAATGGTAGGTGCCTAACTTGCCCACCATTGTTGAACAATCATCTCCCTCATCAGCTATAAATAGATGTGCATTGATAGCTGAGATAGAGCACGAAATAGAGAGAAACACAGAGAGAGAGCTAAGGGTGAGAGTTGAGTTGAGTTGAGAAGTTTTCTCCTCCTCCTTGTTTTCTTGTTTGTATTGCTTTTGAGCTTGATTAATACAAACCAGTAGCTCCGTGGAGTAGGCAAGTTGCCGAACCACGTAAATTTGTGTGTGTTTGAATGTTTGGATCACCTAACAGCCCCCGCATGGAAAAGAATGCGTCAGAGCCTGTTCAATGTAAATTAAGGCGGTGGTTTGAGGCTAACACATGGGAGGGAAAGCATGTTAAGGTACCGTGCATCTGGGTCAAAAGAGAAGGAAAAACAGTGGCTGTAACTGAAGGTTAATTGAAAAACAAATTAAAAATGACCATGAAGATAGCTGCAAGGCAATAGAGGAAGCTGGCAGTCTCATAGCACGGGTCTCAATCTAGACAGAAAAATGGAGCTCGTGCTTTCAGTGCATGAAAGGAAGCAGCATGAACTCGCACAGCGTAACAAAACTAAGTGCCAACAAATGATGCAGAAATTGAACGTGAGTTGTGAATTCATAGATAAAATTCATGAAATTAATAGATAAGAGGACAACGTGCACCACAACATCCAATACCTAAATGAAAACAAACAATGGCAGCTTAAAAGAAGCATCGAAAATAGATAGAAATCAAGCCATAAGAAACGCAGAGGGAGCGATAGCATGCAAAAACGTCTTATCAATGGCTAATTTAATGGCTAAAAATTACATCATGATAAGCAGAGTATATGTACAATTCAATACTGAAAAAGAGAGTTGTTAGCATTGGATTTCAGCAACCAAATAATTCATATGCTAATTTAGAAACGGATTAAAAATCAACAATGAATTTTCCATTGCTAACATGGAAACACAAAATTTACAACGACAAAATTCTGCTGCTGCTAAAAAGAAAAGATTAGAATTACACTTCTATTCAAAATTAATTGCATGTCAATAATTGATTGGTGCATGCATACCTTAAAAAAAACTCACTTACGCCGGAATATACCAATCTCATAAGACAAACCTTTTACTCTTCCAAAACAAAAAAAAAAAAACCGAACTCACACATATGTCCCCGTTTTCCTTCTCTAAAAAAAACCCCTATTTCACACATATATCATTTCAAAGAAGATCAAAGTCTATAAAAAATGAAGATCAGATAACTAAAACAATATGTGTTAAATAGGGGTTTTTTTTAGTAATCAAACCTTACTAATTTTATGAATAATTTTATGAAGATCAAAGTCTATAAAAGAGAACCTACTAATTTTATGAATAATTTTGACTTTGATCTTCTGCTAAAAAGTAGACATATATCATTTCAAAGAAGATCAAACCTTACTAATTTTATGAATAATTTTATGTTGATAAGTTCATTGGTAACAAAAAAAATATTATTACTAATTGATTTTTTGATGAAAAAGTTATGCAAAAAAAAATTATCCGTTTTATTTTGTTGAAATTTCTCAAAAAAATATTATATGTAATTTTGTTGATAATTATTTAAAAATATTTTAAAAAGATCCATTACACAAAACTATAACTTAATTAAATTAATATAAATTAACACTTTATAATACTCAAAATGCTTGGAAAAAAAGAAGAAAATCATATGAAAAAAATATTACAAAAATATCCATACAATTATTAAAAACAAAGACAAATAAAAAACAAATATAATGAAAGAAAAAAAAAGCTTACCTTAATGTGGTTGCAAGTGAAGCTAAAGAGAGAAAAAAATTCACAAAGTATACTAATTAAAAAAATTAAAAGGAAAACAGAAAAATACATACTTGAGCATAGAGGAGAAAAGAAGGAGTTAAGAAGAGAATAGAAGAGAAAGAAATGGATATTGATATTTTTTACATCTAGAGAAAAAAAAAAAGAAACCCGTCTACTATGAAATTATGGATTATAGGCTTTTTATTAAGGTGTTTTATCATTGAATAATTAAATATTAATATTTTTAATCACTTTGTAGGGTATTACGTCTATAATATTTAATTGAAATTTTAAATTTAATAAAAAAATTCAGAAACCACCCACTATCACCGATGATTTTTTAATCCGTTGGTGATTTCGTCAACAATATTTAATTTAAAATTTTAATTTAATAAAAAAATTAAAAAACTATCAAATAACACCAATAACTTTTCAATCCATTGGTAATTTTGTCTATAAATAACAGTAATTAACAATACAATTGAGAAGTAAACAGTTCTAGAGCTCTCTAGAAAATACCGATAAAAATGTTTTTTGGTTATTTTTTGTAATTGAAATGATGAACAGTTTTCATAGTTTACTAATGAATTTACCAATGGATTTTACTGATAGAATTTATTTTGTTAGTAATTTTATTGGTAAAAATAGCATATCATTATTTTTTTGCATTATTTTAATTATTATTTTTTCCACTATAATTCCATTGGTAAACACCAAGAGAATATTTATGTTGATAAAATTCATTTAGTAATTTACCAATGAAAATATTCCCTTAGTATTTTTGCTTATATTTATCAATTTTCTAGTAGGGAAACAGCTTGAAACCTTCATAGATAACGAGTTTTAAAAAATTATTGTAAGTAATTTTTTATGTAATTCAATTATTATTTAAATTTAAATAAATTTATTATTACATTTAATTGTATGAGAGCTATAAAAAAAAGATGATTTCAAGATATGGAATGATTGAGAAAACCATCTTTCATTTGATGGAGTAGCTTACTGTATGGCTATAAAAAAAATTACAAAGGGTAGAATATGTAGTGCATTTGGCATGTCAAAGTTCATAGTTAGTACTTCATCACAATCTTATGTGATGAAGTCAACACCTCCTAACTCATCAATTCAAGCATTGAAATGGCAAATCAAGAAAAGAGATGGTCATTTTTTTATCACTACAATAAGAGATGATTTATGTAAAAAAAAACTTCTTAGTAATATGGGATACCAAACTTGGACATCAAATATAGACCAAGTTATATCAACACCTATGGCTTCATTTATATCGTCATATATGACTCTATAAATAACATATATGTATCCCCTATCTATACCATTATATTGACCTAGGCCTTGACTACTATATATTGGACTCCCTTTTATGATGGTTAGCATTATCTTGGTTCGGTTTCACCATCACCTTCATGATAAAACATATTTATTAAATTGTGACTTATCTATATTGATGTAAGTTTAACAAGATTTTAAAATTTTTTATGAAATTTAATTTAATTGACTTGTTATTGTTGATAAAACAATCTTTAGTATTAATTTATGTTATTTATATATTTTGTAGTTAGTTTGATGAAATTTAGATAGATCTGTATGAATGTTTTCTCTTTTTTTTTTACATTTATTACTTGCAAACTTAGATTTGTTTATGCAGTTTTAGAAATTAGTTTTTTGTTTAAGATTATTGTTGTTTGATTTTATACCTCTATTGTATGATTGCTATCACTTAAATTATTATTGTTTTAGATCGATGCTCCTGTGAACATTTAATCTAAGCTTTAATTCATAAACATTAGTGGTTGTTATCATTTTAATTTAGATGTAATCTTCAAAAAGATATTACCATGAATTTACAAATGAATCTACTTAATGATTGATTGATATGTTTCATACAATGACACTCTAGAATGTAGTATCTGCTATTGTTTGCATTTATAATTTTTTTCATCAAAATATAATGTAGAATTTAAGAAAACACTGATTCATAAAACAATAAAACAATTATCTAATAGCTACCTAAATAGTAGGTGTAGGATGTGGTTTGGTACCATGGTGAAACAAAATCTAGGACATTTTATCTGTTTTTACTATTAACTTTTGGATACTATAATTAGCAAATGCTAGCTTTAACTTAGTATTTTATTTTGAGCTAATTAAACTTATTTTTATATATACAAATCATGAATTCTTCCATTACTTATTGGAAAAAAAAAGAGTAACATGTAGTCTTCACTTATGTTCTGTCATTATATATATATATATATATATATATATATAAATGATCCATAAATTTTGTTCAGGTTGTAGGTTTTTTACTTTTATTTTCCTTGCCCATCCTTTTTAAACATTAAAGGTTATTCCTTTTATGTAATTATTTATTTTCTTTTTACTACTATATCAAACATAGCAATTGATAGGTTTGATACTCATGATAAAACTTATTGGACCTACATAATGTTGTACATGTTATGTGATATTTACATTAAAGATATTGGAAGATGCACGACACCTAACAACAATTTTGATAGAGCTAGCAAGAAATTTGTCATACATGGATTTAAAAAATAGAATGACCTTTATTTAACAAAAGCATAACTTAAGAACAAATAGGATGAGATTAAAAAGGACTTAGAACTATTTATGCAACTAATGAATGGTGGAAAACAAAAATTCAAATAAGTTATTTGTATCTTAATCTTTTCAATTCAATTTGTGTTATTGCATTATTTAATTAATCTTCTACCTTAATTAACTACATTTAGCTTTTATTACATAAAAAAATAAGAGTAGCTAAGAAGTTTACGTATTTTGAAATTAAGCCCTTATTGTGTGCCAAATATTATGATATCATGTTTAGTAATATAGTGGCCACAAGACAATATATATGAGAGGGCATAATAGCAATGAAATAAATCTTAAAAAAGAAAATGGTTACTCAAAAGAGGATGTTATTTCTAATTTTGTATATGATGATAACAACATGGTTGTTGGTTGCAATGTTGTGAACAATATTAGCAATCATAGTAGTGCTAAAAGAAAAGGCATACTACAACTTAAAGTTAGAATGAAAGGGGGGGGGGAAATAGGATCTAGAATGGGAGCACAATTATTCTCACATTTGGATCGATTTTTTAACAACATTTTGATGGATGATGATTGTACATTAACTTCTAAAGATAAGAAATAATGTAGTATTAAAAAAGATATGTAACAAACACATTCTATAGATTGGAGTTAACTTTGGTTGTTAATTGCATACTTTTTTTACTATAATTTAACTTATATATATTACTATTAATATTGAATTTTTATACAAAATATCAGTTTTTAATGTGCTCATATCATCCTAACTTGGTTGTATAATTGTTTTCCACAAATATGAACTTCAAGGATTGTCTTTATATAATAGGTAGTATAGATAATTCCAATGTGTTTTATTGAATTATTTCTTATAACATGATTCTTAAGTAATTAAATGTGTATTTTAACCATACGTTGATGTCTATTTTTTTTTGTTCAAAATAATTTTCTTATCCTAGCAATCCAAGCGTTCAGTTGTACTACTGCTTATTGCTAGGGAAAAGAAACATGGCTACAGGAAGTAACATTAAATTGATTGCAAATTTTATTTCTTGTTTATGTTGTTTGTTGTTGATAATACTACAATTCAGTCAATCTTCACTTGTATTTATTGTTATTGTAATGTCTTTTTCTAACTTTTTATGTTTTTATTCTAGCTAGATTCATGTCGTGCAACTTATATAAGATTAAATGTAAAACATCACTTTTTATTAAATTCAAATGGCTGTAAAATATTATAATTGCACATTTTATACAATTTTTTTACTAATGATAGAAGCATGTTTTTATATTTTTATTGTGATGTGATAGTCATTTTCAATTTATTATGTCATTTAAACATAATAATTTATATGTCATTATAGATATGGACTCTTAATGATTTGATGCACTTTATGAGGAGGATTATAAAAATATAATGAATCATATTGTTGATTATGTTAATTATGTAATGGTGCCAATAATGATGGTGGTGTTATTGATGATGAAAATATATAAATGATGACTGTTGCAACACATGAGGCGTCAAACAATATGTCTACTTTTTGAGTGTTGGTGAAAAGAGATCCTAATTTATTCATAAAATTATTATTATAAGGTTTATGAGTAGTCATTTTGCATTATGGTTATTAGAAAACCTATAATCTATAAGAGCTTGGTAAGAAATTGGTTATGTAAAGAAAAAACATATCACCACTAGTGCACCCTACCAAAGATAAACAACATTATTATTTGATTATTTTTATAGGTCATATTTATATCTATTGATCTTGTCTAGGGTTCAAAGTAGAATCTTCTTTGTGAGAAAGTCTCTACCTTATTAGGTTAAATCTTAGTCATTCTAAGATCTAAATTTTAGCATTACATTTATTTTGCATTTTATATCTTTAATATTTGAGAGTATACTTTATAATGTAATTTTATACCCTAAAATCTTGAAGTTCACAGCTAAATACTAATACTTTAATTTTTAGTTTTTGATATTTTAGTCAAACCCTAATAGATAATAATAAACTGATTACAATATCCATTTTGCATTTTAAAACATTAAAAAGATGCAATTTTTTTCTTATAAAAGTATTCTTAGAAAAACTTTAGGATTTAGTCGTATACATAAAAACAAAATATTTTTTTATGTGTTTTTGAAATAAGAATTTTTTTTCATAAATTTCAGAGATAATCAGGTATTTTCTACCAATTCATATTTTATAGTAGAGGCTTGATATTGAACAAAATTGGCAGAAAAAATACAAGAAAATCATGAAATTTCTTTAAAGTGACCTTTGATTTTTTTTGTTTATTTTTATTATTATTATATAGGAGGGGAGGGCCCGGACATTTAACTTGGACCCATGCAAGTTGTGTTGGCACACATATACATTGTGTGCTTTTATGTCTGTAATCATAAAGAGTTTCCATGAGATTTTCATGGAAAAATCTCCATTAATTTTCATTACATAGTTAGGTTCCTGTGACTAGTTTTCCTCAAGTCTAGTGACCAATTGTCTCTAAGTCTTAGTAGCGACTAAGATGTCTTAAGGTCCCTATAACCAATATCTCTAACTCCATGATCATTCATCTATAAGAGATCACGAATCCTTATCCATAAAATATTGATAAAAATATCTCATGAATTCACAAAAAAATAACAAATATTTTTAAGAATGAAACATTTTTGTTCAAACATGGCAAAGGAAAAATTTTATATTATGAGCATTTTATGGTCTCTTTATCTAGTTAAAGTCTTCCAAACATGTATGCTTACAAAACTTGGAGTGAAAATGATAAAAACAAAAAAATACATATAAGAATCTCAATTAGGCATCCTAATCGAGCTTCAACTCAAGCTTAGTTAGGCCACAACCTAACCAAGCTATTTTGGCTCGGTTGGATAATGAACTATTCAAACTATCATTTTCTCTTATTTTCTTCTCCTTATTATATTTCTCTATTTTATTTTACACATGTACTAGCTATAACTTCAAATATAGGTGTGTAGTGAAAGTTACCACAAAAAAACAATTGTCACATTTCATAGTGAGTTATATTAAATATCCTCTAAATATTTTATAAATATAGGTTTTGAAAAAGAACTTGAGGGTTTGATATGAATAACACTACAAAAAAGATATATTTTATTATTTTGATTTTCTGCATGCTTGTCACTTAATCAAACAAACTCTAATATTTACTTAAATATTAAAAAAAAAACTTGTTTTGTAAGATCAACACAGCCCCAAAACTCATCAATCAGGAAAAACATATTTTTAATTAAGTTGTTCCATGACTTCATCACTTTGAAAGTTTGAAATCCTTTTAAATATTTATGCTTTTAAAATTAAATGTATGGTAATTTTTTTTATCAAATGCCTTCATTAATTTATTTATATACTATTTTATTAATAAAATAAAAATTATATGTTTATGTATTGAAACTAGAATACTTTGAAATAAGCTAATAGTTCAAATGTTAAAATTGAAAACAAAATGTAGAAGGATGGAGACCCTAGAAAAAATATATGATTTGTAGGTTCAAGAATGACAAGCCTTAGAGTGTGTTTGGTATTGTAGTAGCTTTTGTAGTTATAGTTTGAAAAAAATTATTTTATAAAATGTAATTTTGGTTAAGATTGGTTGGTTATATATATCTAATTAAAATTATGAATAAAATTGATATTGAATAAAAAATAATTTAATATATTTAGTTAAGAATGCTTTCTAAATTGAGGTTATAAAATAACAAAAAAAATATTAATATTGTTAATTTTTAATTTAAATATTGTAGATTCAACTATTGTTATTACATCATAAAATAAAAATAATATTTTATATAAACTATTTTTTTTATTCCATTAAACTATCTATAATTTCATTGCTATAATTTTCATGATTTTTTGAACGTACAACAAAATCAAATAAAATATCATTATGAATAAAATTAAGATTACAATCAAATTCTGTAAATATTACATCATCATGTGATCTCTTTCTAATTGTAGTGTCAATAAATAATATTAAATACTAATTTTTAAATAAAATACAATAAAAATAAAAATAGAATAGAATTTTTTTTTACTATTCACTTTGGCATTACAATAGTTATTATTACACTTTGCACTCATTGCTCACATTACAAAAATGAATTGTAGAGAAAGTCATGCAAAATACCTCTGAAAAAAATTGAGATCTCGTATGATCATTTTGCCACATGGCATATTTTAATTGCAGGACCATCTAATTTCTCCCCTCTACTCCCAACGACTCCCACACGCTCTCTAAATTAAACTCTATACAGATAATATTTTTAGCTTTAAGAAGATAAGCAGTGCAGAACGCTAGCAAAAATAATGAAAAACAGTAATTTTTAGCTTTAGCAAAACATGCGGCATGAACTCATTTTTTAGTGGAATCCATTTCTACATCAGACATTAACTTCTTTAACCAAACATCTATAAATTATGGTTCACAGTGTTAACCATAATAGCAAATGAATACTTAATTCAATTATGTAAAGAAAAAAAAAAAACTTCATTATAGTTGAAGGGTGCCATGGCCCCCTCGAGCCAAAACAAGCATGGTCCTGCCCCAGATTCGAGAAGGGTGTAGAATTTACATGTAGAGCTATGTCTAGGACTACAAATAGAAAGGGTTGTACGTGTCTTCAAAGGTTGTAGTGGAAGAAGAGAGAGGAAGGGACTTGGCATCAAACATGGATGCCAGAGAGATCAAAACCAGACAAAACCTGATAATGGATAGTTCCCCGAGTGATATTTGTAAGCATCTCAATGCACTTTCAAGAAACGCTTCAATCATTCAGCACCAGGAAATGGCTTCATAAATCTTGATTTGCCAGAAGACGAGCATCAACTGCCGAACCTGGAAATACATCGGTTCCAGATAATCCAAAGTTCAATCAATAAGCCATCCGTTTTCACTTAGAGGATAGCGTGCAAAAAACTCTTTTTTATTTTTTATTTTTTAAATAGCAGTAATGTTTACAGGCAGTGAAGCGTGTGGAATTGGAGTAAAATTATATTTTTTTATTTTAAATTAATTTTTATGTGTGTATATATATATATATATATATATGTTAATGTTAAAAATAATTTTAAAAAAAAAATTAATATATTTAAAAAAAAACTTTAAATCATAATTATTACCATAATTCCTAAAAGAACTACAATATTTAACCCTAAAGTTTTCTATAAATAGGGACACCATGCTCTAAATGATTGTACACGAGAGCAGGTTTTCTTTTCGAAATGAGAGGGTTTTAGTGCCTTTCCATCCACATAATCTCTCTCTCTCTCTCTCCCCCTCTCTCTCTTCTTTCCCCCTCTCTATTTTCCAAGTTACGAATCAAATACATGGACTAATTGCCTGGCAAGGAGAGGTAATGTAAGATGATTCCCTTCTTCTCTATTTACATGTTCTCTCTCTCTCCAGATGCTTTAATTGATGTAATACTTGAGATTTTTATTTTTATTTTTTATTATTAGAATGTCTTGAAAACAAGTTTGGCGAAAATCATTAAAGAAATGTATGGTAATATTATTCCGAATTTACTCGCTCAACTTGTTCTTTATGTTTTCTCTTCAGAGAAAAGCGATAACTTTTCCATAGGAAAACACAGTCTTTTCTCATCTGTAAATCTTATCTGATAGAATAAATCGAAAAATACAAAATTTCAACCATTGGACTCCTTAAAGGCAACAAGATATCTTCATGATATGAGAAGTAAAATTCAGTACGTGAATAGGCTTAAGAATATGACTAGCTAACAAAAAAGGTGAAGAATACGTTTGACATCAAGACAAGGAGATCTGTTCAATGGTGAATCTTGTGCTCCCCCAGTCAAAATAATCAAAAAAAGACAAAGACAACAGAAGTGATGTGTCAGCAAAAGAGCAGGTTTCTGCTGCCCCCTTCAAGTTCTAACTCCAGGTAGCTAGGGCAACAAAAATGTATTTCCATTACATTTTCCTACAACAGGATTCGATAAAAACAATGACCTTCGACGATAATAAATGGTGGTTTTCTTTTCAAGGCCCAAGAAATATATTAATTCACTGTTTGTTCTATTTATTATTATTATATATTAGCAAATGAATACAGCTAGCGAGTACTGTTTTGAAGAGGAGGCACAAAATTTCATCCTTGGCCGACGAATTTGTTTTGTAGCCGCTCTTAATTTCCAGAGTACACGTATGCTTTTGTGTGTGTGTGTGTGTGTGTTTATTTTGGTTATACATAACCTTCTTTCTTTTTCTTTTTTCCTTGTCTTCCAGTTGCAGGTAATCAAGAAGATTTTACGAGATTAATTAGCCCTTTGGTTAGCTAGCTGTTTGTCATATGGAGAATCTCAGTGAAGGCAGCTTATTTTGCAAGGCTAAATCTGTTGTTTCAACTCTTTTTGGAATCATGATATGGAAATCAGCGTCACCATCTCCCATGCGATTCCCAAGTGAATGGCCAGCCTATTCTGGTCTGAAAACCCTGTTACTTCACTCGCGAGGACCTGATCAAAACCTAACTCATACATGCTTCACTCTTCATTCCTATATGATACCTGCACCTTCACCACCATCGTGGTCTACTTCTCCACCTCTAGTTCGATCACTCACTAGTTCCTCGTCATACTCCTCTTGTTCTTCTGCATTGGATGATTTGATTGGGACTGAGAGTGGTGTTTACATGAACGCCAGTATTGTAGAAGAAACTGCACAAATGGAGAAGCTAGAATCTTATCATCACCAAGACAAGAGAAAACAGCGTTATGCGACGAGAAAGAAATATCCTCCACCTATACCCTTACTTGCAAGAACGGGGAATTTGCCTGGTCAAATGCCTTGGATTTTAACTAGGCACTTCATCGATGGAAGGCTGGTCCTTGTAGAAGAGAGAGTGAAGAATCGTGAGTATTTTGAAGCACAGAGAGAAAATGGTCGTCTCGTTTTGAATATTGTACCCTTGGACGATAAGACAACATGTTCCCATTTTGTTTCTAAAAATGAGGAGGATAAAGAGCTTCAATATGTTGATTTTCTTGGGAAAAACTCAGATCAGGAATTCGATGAAGAAGAAGAAGGAAGAGAAGCATATCAAGACATTGAACTTTCAAGTGATGATTATGCTGGTAATTTGGAAGACACAGTCGCGGTGGATGATGAGGTAACACATGAGAAATCAGTGACAGCATCTGCTTCTTTGCCTAAATCAAGTTTGAAGAATGGGAGTAAGAAGTCAGGAGATCTACGCAAGTGTTCTACTTATGCGGGTAGGATGATATCGGACATTAATCTACCTTGCAATGCTAATGCCCATCGAAATGCTGGCGAACGTGTGAATAATATTCATGATCACCAGAGCAAGGAGGAAATGGGACTCATGCATCTCGTACACTAGCAATGTAAGATGCCCTTCTTCTCTCTCTCTCTCTCTCTCTCTCTCTCTCTCTCTAGATGCTTTAATTGATGTAATACTTGAGATTTTTATTTTATTTTTTTTATTAGAATGTCTTGAAAATTAGTTTTCCAAAAATCATTAAAGATATGTATGATAATATTATTCCGAATTTACTCGCTCAACTTGTTTGTATGTTTTCTCTTTAGAGAAAAGCGATAACTTTTCCATAGGAAAACACAGTCTTTTCTCACTGTAAATCTTATCTGATGGAACAAATTGAAAAATACAAAATTTCGACCATTGGACTCCTTAAAGGCAACAAGATATCTTCATGATATGAGAAGTAAAATTCAGTACGTGAATAGGCTTAGGAATATGACTAGCTAACAAAAAAGGTGAAGAAAGCATTTGATATCAAGACAAGGAGATCTGCTCAATGGTAAATCTTGTTTTCCCGCAGTCAAAATAATCAAAAAAGACCAAGACAACAACACTTATGTGTCAGCAAAAGATCAGGTGTCTGCTGCCCCCTTCAGGTAGGGCAACGAACATTTATTTCCATTACAGTTTCCTACAACAGGATTCGACCAAAAAAATTCATGTTCTTGTCAGAAAAGAAAGCAATAGCTAGCTTCGTGCTGGAGCTGCCTTTCGGTTGATCTGGGACAGCCCAGAATTCGCTATGCATGCATTTGTATAAGTAGTCACATTGCTGTAACTCTTCCTTTAATCTTGATAATGCATGTCATTTCCTTCCGCTGTTAATTCCTTGTGTGCGTCTTGTTTATCACTCTACAGGAATCCATGGGCCAGGCTTGAGGCTTTCTTCTGTCAATCTTGAATAGATCCTATACGAAACTAGGGAAAATTTACGAAGTGACCAGGTTTCGAATTCAGGAGAATATAAGGCCGAACTGATAGCAGAAATAAACAGATAATAAGGTAGTGTCGGCCCACTCTTGCTCTAGACTTGGTTGCCTTGTTCCTAAATTTTCAAACAAGCAACGACCACAACTTCAATCGAACGAAGCAATTCCAAAATATGCAAGTGAAAGAAGTTTTTTGTACCAATTACAACTCTAATCAATTTAATTATTTTTTTAATTTGGTACTTCTATTCAGATTATCTTAACGAAAAACATATAATTTCCGTAGTAAATCACGTTGTTTATCACAAAATATAGTAAATTCTCAATAGAATCCATAACCCCAAACATGGATAAAAAGACTAAATTGAGAATTTATGAAACTTAAATGGTGAAATTGGTATAAAAAATTGTTTGAAAGTACATACCCGTTTGTTTTTATATTTTAAAAATAATTAAATTTTTTATTTTAAATTAATATTTCTAAATTTTTTAATATATTAATATCAAAAATAATTTTTAATAAATAAATAATATATTATTTTTAAATAAATAATATTTTAAAAAATAACCCATTTAAAAATATTATTAGAAATATTCCCTAAAAAAGCGCGCACATATATTTCTATCAAATTAAAAAAGAAAAAGAAATCGTGAATAAATTGCTTCAAAGAAGTCAAGCAAAGATTCCTTCCTTGCTGCGGTCGTGGCAGACTTTTCTACGCTTCAATATCCAATAATATTTCAGAAATGGAAACATAAACAGAAACATGTAAAATCAGACCAGACAGCTTGAAGAGGTTGATTCTGCTACGCATATACATATTATTACCTAAAAATGTAAAACATCTTTATCCAAGTATATTTACACACGCATTCATGTGGTATTCCTTTATTTGTCTTATCCTTCTTCGTTTTCTTGGCTTGCTTCTCAACTTGCAGCGACGGTAATTCTTGATCAAGCCTGTCTTTATTTTTACTCGTAAGATCCATCTCAAAGCAAACTCTGGGAATCTCCCCAATTTTGTTAAAGTTTATGACTTTGGCTTGATTCTTATGAAACTCTTGATCAGGGTTTTACTATTTATTTATTTTTTAATTGGGTTTGCAGTTTTGGGGGAATTTGGGATCAGTAGACAATGATTGACTTGTTTCTGCTTTTTTAAATTAAAAAAAAAATGCTATCGGCAAATTTATGTTTCTGTAGAAGGGCAGTGAAATCTATTGATGCTGCTTGCTTATTGTGTTTGAGGTGAGCGTTTTGACTTGAATTATCCCTGCTGTTTCTTTGATTTATGAAGATTTAATGATTAATCTTCTAGTGAATTGTTGAAGTGTTTCAAGACTATTCTCCTCGTATAAATGCTGTTTTTTCACTGTTGTCCATATCTTGTCGATCTAGCTTCTGATTAGTTGAAGTAAAAATATGCCCCCTTTTTTGCAGTATTTTCCAAGTTCATAATTGGTGCTGCTAAGCTGAGGGTTTCTAGATGGGAGGTGTTTTGAGTTTGGTCGGTCCCAAATGCAGGACAGGCGAGTATAATGAGATGTTAAATAATGGAAGCTGCAAGAGGCAAAAGACATCCTCTGTTTTTTATGATGAGGAAAGCCCAAGATTGATTCCGTTTCTTCCTGATGAGTTATCCATCCAGATACTTGCTAGACTCCCCAGATATTGCTACTTCAACCTGCGATTGGTTTCAAGGAAGTGGAAGGCCACGTTTGAGAGTGCTGAGCTGTTTAAAGTTAGAAAAGAACTTGGATTAACAGAAGAATGGCTATATGTATTGATTAAGGATGAGGCAGATAAACTATCATGGCATGCTTTGGACCCTTTGTCAAGAAATTGGCAGAGGTTGCCTCCAATGCCGAATGTTGTTTGTGCCGACGAATCTAAAAGTGGATTTTCTGGGCTTTGGTTGTGGAACGTTGTTGGGTCAGGCATTAAAATTGCTGAAGTCGTAAGGAGTTGGCTGGGGCAGAAGGACACGCTGGATCAAATGCCTTTCGGTGGTTGTTCCGTCGGTGCTATTGATGGATGCCTCTATGTACTTGGTGGGTTCTCTAGAGCTACCACCATGAGATGCGTCTGGCGGTTCGATCCAATCTCAAACAAATGGAGCAACACGACTTCCATGTCTACAGGTAGGGCTTACTGTAAGACAAGCATTTTAAATAACAAGCTATATGTTGTTGGTGGGGTTAGTCAGGGCCGAGGGGGATTGACTCCTCTTCAATCCGCTGAAGTATTTGACCCTTGCACGGGTACATGGTCTGATGTTCCAAGCATGCCATTCTCAAGAGCTCAATTGGTGCCCACTGCCTATTTGTCTGACCTGCTAAAGCCTATAGCCACTGGGATGACTTCTTACATGGGAAGATTATTTGTCCCTCAAAGTTTATACTCGTGGCCCTTCATTGTTGATGTCGGTGGTGAAATATACGATCCTGAAACAAATTCATGGGCTGAAATGCCAACTGGCATGGGAGACGGCTGGCCTGCACGGCAGGCAGGTACAAAATTGAGCATAGTGGTAGATGGTGAATTATATGCATTTGATCCGTCTACTTCTCCAAACAGTGGTAAGATCAAGGTATATGATCAGAAAGAAGACACGTGGAAAGTTGCCATTGCAAAAGTCCCTGTTGCTGATTATACAGAATCCGAATCTCCATATTTGCTCACGGGTTTTCATGGAAAGATTCATGTCCTCACAAAAGATGCCAATCATAACATTGCAGTTATGCAGGCTGATGTGCAAGATAATTTGGGTTCCCCATTGAGCTCAACTTCCGTTTCTGCTAAGTCCTTGCATGAGCATCCTGACTCATCAGATACGGTCTTTTGGAAGGTCATAGACAGTAAAGATTTTGGGTCTGCGGAACTTGTCAGTTGTCAAGTTCTTGATGTCTAGGGCTACCCTGACTAGTGTTTTATTTAAGATATTGGTGGGCCTGAGAACCCGCACAGGTGACCAAATACCAAAAATTGTTATTCAGTGTCTGCCCATAAAGATGGCTTCCAATTGTATTTTTATTCTTAGAACTTGAGGTAATTTTCATGATCCTTTTGAATTGCCTTACAAGACATGTATCTGGATATTTGCAAACTAAAGGTGTGGTACATATTAAGAAGACGTCAAACAGTTTGTCATGTTTCATTTTCAATGCTGGATGTGGTTTTCTGCACTTAAAACTACTCATGCTGCCAATTTTCTTCCCTGGAGTATTGGACCTGTGAGGTTTAAAGGTGAATAATGAAGATTTCGTGTGATTTATATTTATAATGGTCCCTCCCAAAGACACACACGCTGACACACAGAGAATAAAAGCGACAGAATCTGTCCTTGCTTTGCTTGGCCACACCGCAAGATCTTGTGTCTGTTTTTGATGGGTTCGGACGTCAAAATCTTTCCTGCATTACAATCTGTGTAGCCTACACACAAGGGCCGGTTAACCACGGGAGCATATATACAGCTCTTCTCTCGTCAGTTCGCCTGAAGAATATCGTGACTGCTTGCTGCTTTATATCAATCAGCCACGTAAACCATCATATTGCAAATCTAGGCAGCGGAGCCAACTATGCTACAAGCATTGGAATAAAAATAAAAACTGGTAAGAAAATAACAAAAAAAAAAAGTCAACTCTGGAGCTAGTCTAGACATGTTATTTTGTGCAGATCAGCTCTAGGATGAGACAGAAGAGATTTGATGGAAGCTAGGTGAATTCTAACATGAGAAGCGAGAAGCAATTTGACCCTATCCATATTTCCAGGGTAGCAGAGGGATTATTATTCCTCTCTTCCATATATAAGCAAGAAAATTCTAGTCACCCAAAACCATACGTATACCGAATATATTAAGGATTTATTGGCGATAGTGGAAATATATGCTTCATAGGTTCGTATTTATTTATTTATTTATTTGATTGTCAGAAATTATTCTTAGGCTAGTTTGTGCCATCGAAACTGAATCCACTTTTCTTGAACCAGTCAAAAACAAATTATCGTAATTAAAAAAAAATAAAAGTTCAACAACTAGTTTGAAATCCAACCTTCTTTTGAAAGGCAGGAATCATACCCGGTTGCCAATTAAAAACATGTTTAGCATTGTGGTTTGTTCAAAATTTGATTTAAAAAAAAAATTAGTATTTTTAAATTGTTTTGATATATTAAAGTTAAAAATAAATTTTTAAAAAATTAAAAATATATATCATTTTGATATATTTATAAAAAAATTTGATCACATAATATTTACTACACTCCCAAAACTCCACTAAGCCAATACAAGGTAATATATTCATTATTTATAGTATATAACTAGGGTGTTTAAAAAAATTGGATCATTTATAATATTTATATTATTTGACCGAACTCAACTAATGAAATTTACATAATTTAATAATGGATTAAATAAATATCATGGATTAGATATAAGTTGAGATTTTTAAAACCTGATAAACCCAACACATCCTATATAATTTAATGTAAATAACTAAACTTGTTGATATAAATAAATTTTTTTTCTTTAATTTTTTTCTCTTGCCTATATACTCATAATTGCTTCTCATTATCTTAATTTATTTTCCTTCTCTGTATTTTTTATTTTTAACAAAAATTATTATTATTCCTTTAGAAGTTTGATTTGATAAAGTGAAAGTGTATTTTATAATTCCAATCTTTTTTATTTGGAAACCAAAAGATCATGGGATGAAGGAAAAAAATAAGAATTTCAGGAATTTATATGAAACTTTTATTTTTTAGTTAAATTACAAATCTAAAAATATTTTATAGTCTTTTTCTTGTTACCATAAGTGTTTGATAAAATATTTGACTATGATTTTTGTTTTGTTTTTATATGGAATTATTATAGTTTATATATTGTCTCTCATATATATACATTTTAGGAGCCTTATCTACTTCTAATAATTGCAACGTTATCCCCTTTTTTTTAAAATGATAAAAAAAATAAGAGAATTATTTATGAATATTTATAATATTCATAAAAACACTTAGCCCTAGTTTAGTGTACACACACCCTTCATCATGTAGCAGACAGGAAAGAAAAGTAACATTGTTCCATCATCTTGTATGCAACAAAGCGAATTAACATATGAATTATTAATTATTAACTAAAACATTGAAAGATTTACGTGGAAATAATTAAAAGTGAAACTCCTTAATTTTTTTTACTAACTTTTGTTTATTGATCTCTTTTCTTTATATTTAGTAATTATAGTTTAGTTTCACAAAATTAATGCTTTGTAAACCATAAAATAGTGTTTGGATTATGAAAGCCACCTCAAACTCTATTTTTCATTCACTTCCTTTCATATTTTTTTTATTGGATTAATTTTTTTATTCATATATTTTTTAATTGAGTCATTTTGCTTCTTATTTTATGGTTTATAGCTCAATTTTATATAATTAACACTCAATAAAATGATGAAATGGTGTTTGAAATCATTAGCATGCAAGGCAATGTGAAATCAAAGAAATATTAAATAAATAATGAAAATACAATGCACACTAAAAATATGATCCAATGCAGGTTACAATAGTTATCTATAATATTTCTTTTTTAATTTTTCTTTTTCACTTGACTTTTATATTTTTAATTTAATCATTTCATATTAAATTGATCTCAAATTAAATTTGATGTTTTGTTTCAGTTAACTTTAAAAGAGAAGCTCTTTTAATATTAAAAATAAGTTTTAATATTAAGAGTTAAGATTTGATTTGACAAAATAAAATTTAATTTTATTAATTTAAATCAATTAAAACTTAAATGACGCAATTTCAAACCAAAACAAATATTGAACAAGAAATAATATTTTTATCTTAATTTTATGTTCATTCTTTTATTATAATGAATAAATTTATTATTATTTATTATTGCATATAATTCACAGCTTTTATTTACAATTATAAATTTTTTTAATACTAAAAATATCATTAAAAATGCCTGCACGCTTTTATTTGAATTAAAAAAAATACCCTATTCATCACTGCACAATTGGATACCATCGCTTTGGGCGTGTGATAGTGCCACCCCCAGAGGCTTCGTACAGGTCACTTCCCCGATAAATTAATCTGGATATTGAAAGAGGTTGTTTAGAATTCCGTTTTAAATGGTATTTTTAAAAAATTATATATTTAATTTTAAAAACAAATTTTTAAAACTAAAAGATTATTATTTAATATATTTTAAAATAAATAAAAAACACTTTACCAAATAACCTCAATTATACTTTCAAATACCTTCAAAACAGATTTGTGCTACTGCGTGACGGAGACGAAGATGGATGAATACTTTGTATAACTTATTCGGTGGAAGTCCGTTTCGGTAGTTGATGGAAGATTCAATCATTCAACCATACAAAATCTGACATCTTAGAGGTTTTTTAAAAAATAAAAGAGATGAGATGGCAAGTCTGGAAAAGTCCATGTTCGGAATCAAATCTGGACAACAGCGTAAATGGCGTGCTACTGGTGCTTTTTTTAAAAAAAAAAAAAACAAAAAACAAAGGGAGCCCACTGCTTTTTATGGCATGATTACAATGTGCTGAGATAAATCTAAGATCAAGAAAAAAACTTGATGTGTCAAATAATTATATATATATATATATAAATTGTGGTGTATATTACTGTACTATCAGCAAGATATAGATCCTTATCATTTATTTTAAATAAGTTCATATTTATTCAAAATAAGATGAAAAAAATTATAGATATAAAGCATGAATTTTATTTTAATTATTTATTTAAAAAAATATTATTTTTGATGAAGATGGTAACAACACACAACAAGCATAAAAAAATAAAAGTTTTGTTAAAAAGATTTTTTACTTTAAAAACTCTAATTCATATTTTATTATTGAGTTTTTTTCTATGATATGATTTGTCTTTTTAGAAGGTGTTTTAACTTCTAAAATAGGCTAGAAAATAACATTTATAAGGTAGAAAAATTAGAATCCTTAATCAAATAGAAAAAAAATAATATAAAATCTAAAATTAAACTAAAAAACCACAAATAAAAGCTATAATAATGAACTAGCTCTGACAACATCTTTGAAGTCTAATTTAAGAATCTTTTATAACTTGGTTTAATACTTTTAAATCTGTATAATCATATGAAAAAACATAAATATAATTTAATTGTCAAATTAAAGTTACAAGTTTTTCATGTCAAGAATGAACATACCTTTTATTTAGAATTTCTCTTATATTAGTTTATAAATAAGTTTGTTAGGCTTTTTGAATCATTCATTGATGGTAGATCCACTACTAAGAACTATGAAATTCTATAAACTCATTTACAATAATTTTACATAATAACATAAAATACATTATACTAAATTAAAAAATAACATAATAAAAAAATATATATACTACATATTTTCACTAATATGGATATTTTCATTGTTGATCCAATGATTAATTTCCCTATTAATTGTTTCAAAAAAGTTAGAGGTATCAAGATATGTGATATCCAATGAATTTGATATTTAACAAAATTTGTTTATACTCCTTTCTTCCTTTTCTTTTAATGATACTTAGTAAAGATTAACAAGATCTTTACAAATACTACAAGTAAATGAACAATAGTTTTTTTGGTATTTTTAGAGGCTTATATATATTTCCTTCTTATACTTCTCATTAATTTTCAATTTATTAAAATTTAATTTGTTATAACTACCATGATATCCATAGTTATTATAGTTATGATTACAATCACTTTCATGGCCTTGACCACATGCATAACCATGATCATATCCTCAATAATCATATATTATAGCATTTCACATGAAAGATTGGTTTTGAACTAATTGATCATGATTGATGATTTTTCATCAATGATTAGTATTTCAAATTGCATTTTTATCATGGTTTTATATTATTATTTTGCACTTGAAATATCAGTAACTCTTTAACTAAAGTACGTTTTATAATAATCTATCTAATAATATAAGATACCTTTAATTTGTGGTGTCCAGATCAAGATCATGCTCTTGTTTTCTCTCTTTGT
>SRLM01001038.1:0-178079 GCA_015708895.1 Populus ilicifolia
ACACGAATTCAAAACAAGAAAATTCAACCTTCAAGTGTGAAGGTAGTTGTGGCCGACGATGAAAGCAGCTGGCAGTTGGACTGTTGGGTGGTGACAGCTGGTGGCGACTGAACAGTTGGGCGGTGACAGTTGGTAGTTGCCTTCCTTGACCTTCTAGATCAAGTTTACTTCAACAAATCTCTCCCTTAAACTCAATCGAAGGATGTCATTTCAAGTACGAATTTCAATCTAATAAATACTTCTCTCTTCAATGGCTTGGTAAAAATATTTGCAACTTGATCATTTGTCTTGCGGGATATCAGCTCGACTTCTTTGTTCTTTACATGCTCTCTGATAAAATGATGATGTGTATCAATGCATTCAAATGGTTATTCAACATAGATTTCTTCTTCTAGGAAGCCATTCAGAAATGCTAACTTTATATCGAGTTGATAAATCTTCCATCTATATTGAGCTGCTAGTGAGATGATCAGTTTAATTGTCTTCAGCCAGGCTACTGGAGCAAACACTTCTCCATAGTCAATGCCTTCTCTTTGTTTGTAGCCTTTCACCACTAATCTTGTTTTGTATCTTTACACTTCTCCTTTTGCATCTTTCTTTGTCTTGTAGACTCATTTGACACTTATGACTTTCTTATTTTCTGGTAGATAAGTAAGCTTCCACTTATCATTCTTCTCAATGACATGTATTTCTTCATCCATTGCTTTTATCCACTTCTCTTCTATGATAGCTTCATTGAAGCTAAGCGCATCACCATCTGCAAAGAAATAAAATAAAGTTGTATCTTCCATTACTTGAGTGGCGTCATACAACTCTTCTAGATTTCTCATCCTTCTCGGTCCTTCTGATGAGGATGCTAATGATGGTTCTGATGATGATGTTGATGATAATGATTCTAGTGTGTTTCTCCTGTTGAATACAGGAAATCTGTGCATCGGACTTTATGGCTCATCTTCTAGTACTATCGGACCTTCTGCTAGTACTGTTAGTACTTCTTCATCTTCAAGGATCAAATCAGTGCTGATCCATTTAACTACTTCTTGGTCATCATTTCATTGCCAAGTTTTATCTTCTTCAAAGATAACATCTCTGCTCATAGTTAACTTCTTAGTGATGGGATTATACAGCTTGTATCTCATCCTTCTCTCACCGTATCCGAAAAAGATGCATTTCTTGCTTTTATCATCAAGTTTGGTCCTTCTTGCATATGGGATCTTTGCATATGCCACACAACCAAAGATTTGAAGATGAGTAACACTTAGTTTGTGACCACTCTATGTTTCTTGTGGAGTGACAGCTTGCAAACTTTTAGTTGGGCAGCGATTTAGTAGATATACTGCGCATAATACAACTTTAGTCTAGTATTACTTGGCCAGATTTTTTGCTTTTAATAGACTTCTTGCCATATCAAAAATTGTTCGATTCTTCCTCTCAGTTATACCTCTCAGAATATACTAGTGATGAATTTGATAACTTCTATCAATATGAAGGTATTAAATGACAATTCATAATTGCATACATTCCACAATAAAATAGAGTGGCAGACTGATGAACAAAACTTTATTGGAAATAATAATGTTGAAGGTTGCAAGCCTAAGAAAGCCATTTTGGGCAGAAGCAGCCAATACCACCTATTATGTGATAAATTGATTTCCATTAACTGCAACTGAGCTAAAGACATTGATGGAGATGTGGACTGGAAAACCAGCTGATTATTCTCAATTGCATATATTTGAAAGTCCTGTGTACGTTATGTACAATACTCAAAAAGTTAGTAAGTTGGATTCAAAATCCAGAAAATATATATTTTTAGGATATGCTGATAGAGTGAAAAGGGTATCGCTTGTGGGATCTCACTGCCCACAAGGTAGTTATCAACATAAATATCATATTTACAAAAGATAAAATGCAGATGGAAGAACATAATAACATTTTAAAAGAGAGTGCAAATGAAAAATACTCAGAATCATACTTCTTCTCAAGCTGCACCAGAGCATGAAGAACAAGAACAAATAGAGTCTAAAACTCTTGAAGTTTGATGGTCAACTCGTGAAAGAAAAACACTGGCTTGACACTCAGAATATGTTACTAAGAGCAACATTTCTTACTATATTTTAATAGAGAATAGAGAGCCATAAACTTTTCACGCGACTATCAAAAGCATAGATGTATCTATATGGATGACAATAATATAATAGGGATTGAAGCTTTACATAAAAATAATACTTAGAATCTTGTTTTACTACCACAAGAAAGAAAGGCCATTGGCAACAAATAGGTTTATAAGATAAAGCGTGATGACAATGATCAAGTGGAGCAGTATTGTGCAAGATTGGTGGTGAAAAAATATGCTTAGAAAGAAAGAATATACTTCAATAAGATATTTTTCCCAGTGGTACGACTTATTACAATCAGAGTAGTCTTGGCAATATGTGCTATATTTGATCTTCAATGAGAGTAACTAGATGTGAAAAGTACATTTCTTCATAGAAAACTTGAAGAAGAAATTTATATGTTTGAATTTATATAATTGGTGGAAAAACATAAGTGGAGTTGTTGACATAATTAGAGATAAAGTGTTGACATAATTGGTGGAGTATGAATTGTTGGCATAATTTGTGGCATAATTGATACCATGATTTATGATCTTTTTCCCCTCACTCTTGCCTATAAATAGGCAATGCCTTCAAGCTTATTTTGCACACCAAGATAGAGAGAAAAAGAGAAGAGTGAAGAAAGAGTAATCCCATAAAATTATAAGGTATTTGTGAGAGAATAAGTGATGTATTTTCTTTTAATAATAGAGAGATTCTTAGTTTTTCTTCTATTATTTGAGAAAAATTGTAATTTTCACATTACTTAGTATTATCTTTTTATATTTGCTTATGGACGTAGCTTAATTGGATGAACCAAGTAAATTTTTGTGTGTTTTATTTTTTATTTTATCATATCTCTTATCTTTTATCTTGTTGGGTTTGCATGTTAATATCCTAACAGCAATAATCCTATATTTGATCATGATGATGAATTCAGTGTTTCAATGTTTTAAAAGGATCATCCAATTGTACAAATAAATAGGGTTGGTATGTGAATGTTGCATGAAAAGGAAGGTACTGATAATAATAGCAGCTCATCAAACAATGAAGTTAACACAGCCCACAACAGTAATGATGCGTACCTGTAGTCAAAGTAGAAATAACTTCTCTTATTCTTAGAAATTATTATTATAGTGATTGTTGTGATTTTGATAATTTATTAAATTGTTGTATTTTTCTTTAAAAAAATGAAATTAAATGTGAAAATAATGAACACGGGATCCAATATGAATATGAAGTTAATTTGAAAGAAATGGGTCATAAATAAAATTAGCAAAATTTTGGAGGGATCTAATAAAAGGAACCATTAAATATATAAGATCCAGCATGAACTTCCAAAAACCTTTCTTCTCTAAGTTTTGTGTGTTGTGTGTTTTCTTTTATGTTTTTAATTTTATGAATTTTGTTGTTTTGAATTTTTTTTATATGAGAAACTTTTGCTGAATTTTAGTTTTTTTTCAATTAAATTAAAAAATCCAAGGACATATTTGAACTTTAAAAAGGTTTAAGTGGCTTGATCAAGAGCTAAAATGAAAGAAAAACAAAATTTAGAAGTCGATTTGTTAGAAATTAGAAGAATCAATAAGTCTAGGGACTTAATTGAAATTTGGTTTATGTTAATTAGACTTTGAATAAAAAACAAAGTTTGAGAATCAATTAGTGTCAAGATTGCAATAATTAAAGGTTTGTAGACTAAAATGAATGGGTATTGAAATTTTGAGAGGCAAATTAATTTAATCAATAGAATTAAAAGTATAAAAGGAAAATTGTGGATGAAATTAAAGAATATCAAGACCAAAGATCATATTGTAAAAGACACTAAGTGTTTAATCAAAAAAATCAAGTGGTATAATTGAAAAGATTATTAAAGATTATGACCAATTGAGGGTTTGTTTGTGAAATAACAAGAAAATAGAGACCAAAATTGGCTTACACTTATTAAAAATATTTTTAAATAATTTGTTCAAAATTAAACTCATTTACTTGCAATTGGATAATTAACATTCAATTTGAAACATAATAATGGTTTCCCATTAAATATCTGCATTAATAGAAATAAATTAAAAAAATATTAAAACTAGGTTAAATACAAGTTAAGTGAACTCTTCACCAAGGAGAAACAAATTAAATAAAATCAATTGGTTTGTAGTAATCTAATTTAAATTATTTTCTCTTGTATAGAAGAGGTGTTGCTATTTTTTTTTTAAATAAGAATGGTTTATGAAATTTTAATATTTTAATTTGTGTAGATGTTGAGGAGAAAGTCAATCGTATGTCATTTGAACATGATTATTACTAGTTTTATTATTACTAGTTCTTCTAACAATGTTTTTAAAGACTATGAATTGTTAGATTTCGATAAAGAATAAACATTTAAAAGATAGATATTCACTCACGATACAAGCTCGTTGAATATCTTCATAATGAAATTTTAAACAGAATTTTTATTATTTATTTATTTTCTGTATTCAATCAAAAAAATTTGATATTACATATTTCATTGTATGTTAGAAATAAATGATATAATTTTTTTTTCTTACTGGTGGAATATTTTTTTGAAGGTATTTTCATAGCTTCTAGTAGTGTAACAACCAAAAAAGGAAAGTTGCATTCGTCCTAAATGTTAGGAGTAAATTGAAAGCAATCCCTATTTGTTTTTAGTGTAATCAGATTTCTCTGCTCAACTACTTAAAAGACATTTGATACAATACGTTTTCATTTAAACCAAAGACAATATTTTTTTTAATTAATTTACCTGTTGTTGATTGGTCTACTAACAATGTTTTATGAAAAAAAAATTTATAAAAGCATGTGAGGTCAGGGAAACTGATTAAAATATACAGGAGATATTTTAGAAAAAGGCAATTAGACTGATAGGTCCCCATCAACAACAGATACAATGTTAACAAAATCTGGCTTCTTTAGGGTGAAAGCTAAACCACAATTGTTTTCAAGAAATTCTGATATATCTTTTATTTCTTGCTAACATTTCAATAAATAGAGTTAAGCTTAACAATCAGTCATAACTGAGAAAACTATCTAGCCTTATTTAAAAGGAAATACGTAACAACTTTGAATGAGTAAAACAATGCAAAACAACAGCAAGAAAAAGAAATATAAAGGCTGATACTTGGTGTTCACTTCAAGCTAAAAACTTGGGATTCTTTTTAGGGACACTTTCAGATCTTATCATAGACGTAATGGAAAACTAGAAGAAATTAATGGCAAACAGAAATAAAATTTAGGGATTTAATATTATGTTATTAAAATAAAGGGATTAACTAAATAATAATTCACTTCACAAAAAAATTGTTAAAGGAATACGTGCAATAATACCAACCACGAAGCAAAAGATTTGAGAAAAGAGAGAGAAACAGAAATGATGTCAATAGCCATCAACTTCTCCTCTTAATTAGATTTTTCTAACTTGATTCTTACTTCAGGATGTCAATATATAGCCATCAACTTCTGGAGTTTATTTTCTAACTTTTTTCTTACTTCACCATGTCAATGGCCGTCAACTCCCGGCACCAAAAGTTTCCATGCATAACTGGTCATGCCTAGACATCCCGACTTTCTGCTTCCGGCGTTAGCCATGGAAAATTCCTCACGCGGAAACGTTCCATACCATAGAGAGAGAGTGGACTTGTAGGGTTGACTTGTCTTAAAATTACAATCCACCCTTTCTCTCTCAATTTTGAGCAAATTAAAGCAAAAAAAAAAGGTCCTTACGCGGAAAAAGTCCGTACCACAGAGACTTTTAAGGTTGATTTAAAAGCAGAAAATTGATGAACTGATAAGAGAACATCAGTGAAGGGAAAGTGAAGATTGCAGGTTACTCTGCTTATCTCTTTTAGTATAATGTTATATTGTGGAATGTAACTCATCAACCGATTTTGTTGGTTCAGCATAGAGATTTAATTTATCATATGTACAATTATTTTTCTGAGAGGGCATGGAGGAGTTGATTGCTGGGAAATAACTTGAACATTGTTTTATAGAAAAAGCAAGATAATAATATATGAATACTTCAGCTTATTGGTGTGCTATCAATCTTGAACTATTGACATTAATCCTGCAACTCCTTTTTTTTTCAGATCTTTGAAAAGTCTTATCTTTGCTAGAATCGGAATGGCTGCTGGGAAATATCAGGAATCCTATTCTTCTCGGTTTTTTAATTGTAAATATCAAGTGTTCTTGAGTTTTAGAGGTGAAGACACCCGCAAGAACTTTACCGATCACCTATACAAGGCCCTGGTTGATGCAGGGATTCACACATTTAGAGATGATGATGAAATTCGGATGGGAGAGAATATAGAGCTGGAGCTCCAGAAGGCAATACAACAATCAAAAATATCGATAATCGTGTTCTCCAAAAACTATGCTTGGTCGAGATGGTGCCTCGATGAACTTGTAAAGATCATGGAACGTAAGAGGAATGCTGACTGCATAGTTTACCCAGTATTCTATCATGTGGATCCATCTGAAGTCAGAAATCAAACAGGGAGCTTCGCTGCAGCATTTGTGGAACAAGAAAAGCGCTTCGAGGAGGAGATGAATCGGGTGAATGGGTGGAGGATTGCTTTGAAGGAAGTTGCAGATTTAGCTGGAATGGATTTAGGAGATGGGTAAGTTGCATCTCTTGATGAAACTACACATAGCATAAGACTAGAATGCTGGTCGTGAACTCTTAATTTCTTTCAGTTAAGTGTACTGATAAGGAAACATATAAGAAAAATAAAATAAAATACTTATGATCACTTCGTTGTTTTTTTTTCAATCATTATTTGGTTTTAACTATCAAATCATTAACACACAACCTGCTTTAATTTCTTAGCTAAATGTTGTTTATTTCTATTACTTGTAGAGAGACTACTAATAATAGCACATTGTATTTTACTTTTTGATGCAGGTACGAGGCACAGTTTATCCAAACTATTGTGGAGAAGGTCTCAAAGAAATTGGATAAAAAAATGTTTCATTTACCCCTTCATTTCATTGGAAGAGATCCTCTAGTAAATTATATCAACTCATGGTTGCAAGATGGGTCCCATGATGCTGCCATTGCTATACTCTATGGAATTGGTGGAGTTGGGAAGACAACCATTGCAAAGGGTGTTTTTAATCAGAATTTTCATAAATTTGAAGGAAAGAGCTTCCTATCAAATTTTAGATCAAAGGATATAGTTTGCCTACAAAGGCAACTTCTTTCAGACATCCTAAAAAAGACTGTTGATGAGATAAATGATGAAGATGAAGGAATTCTGAAGATTAAGGATGCATTATGTTGCAGAAGAACTCTTATTGTTCTCGATGATGTGGACAAAAGGGACCGACTCAATAAAATAATTGGCATGCAAAATTGGCTTTGTAAAAGAAGCAAAATCATTGTAACAACCAGAAATAAGGGTCTGTTTTCAGCTAATGATATTGAGTGGGTCCGGTGCAAAGTCGAACCGCTAGATGATGAAAAATCACTTGAGCTTTTCAGTTGGAATGCCTTTGGACAAGCTGACCCTGTTGATGGTTTTATAGAAGACTCTTGGAGAATAGTACGTCATTGTAATGGACTTCCATTAGCTCTTGGAGTTATTGGCTCTTCGTTGTCCGGAAAAGGAAGAGAGATATGGGAAAGCGCATTACAAAAAATGGAAGTGATTCCTAATTTTGAAGTTCAAAAGGTTCTTCAAATAAGTTATGACTTTCTTGATGGTGATTATCTGAAGAACTTATTCCTTGATATCGCATGTTTCTTCAATGGAATGGATATGGATGGTGTAGTTGGGATACTGGATGGGCTCGATAAAGGTGCAAGATTTGGGATTGACAATCTCATCGATAGATGTCTTGTTGAAATCAACACTGATCAAAGGTTGTGGATGCATCAACTTTTAAGAGATATGGGTAGGGAAATTGCTCATCAAGAATCACCCAAATGTCAAAGAATATGGCGCCACGAGGATGCTTTTACAATTTTGGAAGGAACTACTGTAAGTAGCTCTCTTTTTTTTTTTTTTGTTTGCTTAAATGGTTTGTGGTGCCTTAAAATATTCATTCATTTACTTTCCTTTCTCATGTACTTTTAATATTTTTCAAGCAGGATGCTGAAAAACTGCGTGGCCTTACCCTGGATATGCATGCATTAATGGAAGATGATTATGCAGAAGTTTTCTGTACCAGTTCAATTGTTCACCGAAAGCTCGTCAGGCTTAACTTCTTTCAACAATGGCTTTCTGACTTTTCCGACGGGGGAAAATTACAAACTGGCCAAACAAGTTTGTTTCCCATCCTCAGCACGGATGCTTTTAGAAAGATGCCAAATGTAAAATTTCTCCAACTAAATTACACGAAGTTCTATGGAAGTTTTGAGCACTTTCCAAGGAATTTGATATGGTTATGTTGGCATGGATTCTCTTCGAGATCCATACCAGATCGTGTATGCTTGGAGAAGCTGGTGGTTCTTGATCTATCCAGAAGTAGTCTAGTTGATGCTTGGAAAGGCAAACTGGTATGAATCTAGTCTCTCTGTCTAGCTATCTCTGTCCTTTTCAATTGATAACAACTAAATTCATGTATTTTCGCAGTTTCTTCCAAAATTGAAAATTCTTGATCTCCGTCACTCTCATGATCTCATTAGAACCCCAGACTTCTCGGGTCTCCTAAGCCTTGAAAAGCTAATACTTGAAGACTGCATCCATTTGGTTCAAATTCACGAATCTATTGATGATTTACAAAGACTGTTGATCTTAAATCTGAAAAATTGTACAAGTCTTATAGAGCTTCCAGAAAAAATGAGTAGATTGAATTCACTTCAAGAGCTGGTTTTAGATGGTTGCTCAAATCTTGACAGCCTGAATATGGAGTTAGAGCATCATCAGGGGCGCAGCTTGCTTCAAAGCGATGGAATTGTTGCAAGTACATCATACATTCCATCTCTTCCATTGAAGCTATTCTTTCCCTCTAGGTTTTCAGCTAGGAAAATGTTGAGATTTACCTTGTTTTCACTGCCACGTTCCTTAAGGAGACTAGATTTAAGTGGAACAGCAATTCATTCTCTTCCAGAAAGCATCAAGGATCTTGGTCTACTCAATGACCTATATTTAAGAAATTGCAAAATGCTTCAGACACTCCCAGAGCTTCCATCCCAATTGTGGTCGTTGGATGTATCCTTTTGCTATTCACTGCGAATAGTTCCAAATCTAATCTGGTGGACCAAAGCATATGTTTGTGATCAATTAGTCAAGTTCCAAGATTGGATGAAACAAGAATCAATCCAAAAGTTCGACTCACACATGTTCAGAATGATGGAAATGGTTAGTGCTCAAATACAGCCATCGAGATTTCAGGTCCTCCCTCGCCCATGTTATTTTCTTTGAAATCTACATTTGAATATTTTTCTTTTGCTCATTTTATGGACATTGTTTTGGTGGTACAGATCATATTTATAGATGGCATATTCAACATTGTCGTATTTGATGAAGATGAGATGTTAAGGGGGTTTTATAATGGAGAAGAAGAGGATAAATGGCTAATTCAGAATGAGTTTGTAAATAACTTTTCATTCAAAATATCCTCACCTGAGACGCACCGGATATGTGGCTTTAATCTGTTCACAAGGTCTTGTATGACGTCAGGGTACAGTCACAATGATCCTTTTTATATTGAAATCAGAAACAATACCAGTGGTCGATCCTTGCTTTGTCAAGCCTGTATCTTCCCTATAAGATACAAGCGTGAGTATGACGTGAAATTCCGATCGCTATTGCACATGAAATTAGGGTTCGGTGGTCCTACATTTGATAATGGTGATGACGTGAGTATTTCAGTGCTTTCACATGATCCAACTATCCAAATAAGGACGATTGGTATACAATGGTTGCATGAAGAGGAAGGAAATGATGATGATGATATCCAATCAAAGGATGAAGTTATCAATGCCCACAACAGTAGCGATGATGATAAAGATGCACACGTACCCAAAGTAGAAATAGCTTATCATATACTTAGAAATTATTATTGTGCTTTCCGTACTGAATTTTATGATGGCGATTTCGCTTGGTGTTTTTTAGCAAAGAAAGGTCTTCAACCTGTATTAATATAGGATTCATTCAATAGAGTTTTGTGTTTTTAGATTTCGAACATAAATAATAATTAAAAAAGGCTTGAAAGCTTATGAGCAATTTTTTTTTCTAAAAAAGCTTTATATATATATATATATATATATATATATTCATTATTGTATTATCTCGTGTGTGTATTAAACGGTATCTATTTACTGAGTTGTTAAATTCACTCTCATATTATTTATTTTTTAAGACTTATAAGTTGTTAACGGGTCACTTTTATTAAATCTTCAAAGCCTGTTTTTTTGTTGAAATTAATACTTTTTTATATATCTAATTAGTACCACACAACTATAAATTTGTATTTGTATTAAGACAATTGAATTATTTTATGAAGTTAATTTTATTATTAATGCTACATTGAAATCTTATTGAGTTCTTTAAAAGATAAGTTTATATGTAATTTTGGATTCATATAAATATGAAATCTTAGAATGAAATCTTATCTATGTGTCAAGCATGAATACGGGATTCGGGTCATGATAAAATAAAAATAAAATTAAAAATGTAATTGTTTTTTTAATTATACAAGTTTGATAATAATATATATTAAAAAAATAAACATTTTTATAATTTATTTTATCTTATTCATCTTAACCAAATAAGATACAAATACAATTACTCTTTTCTGTACACCGCTAACAAACGCTATTTTGCTTCCACTTTTTTTATGTTACACTCTGAAAATACGATCGAGATATAGAAAAACAAAGAGAAAACGGAAAGAACGAAAAAGGTGATAGAATAGAATGATACTTAACTGAATATTTAGCTGTTAGGTTCATAATTAGAAGCAGAGAAGGAGTTATATAATCCAAAAATGAAAGGTTGTGGATGAACCAAATTTATATTTGTAGTTTGACATCCAAAAATACACCAAATAATGAGACGAGTGGAAGTACTAAACCCAATGTCGTCTAACATTCCCATCTACATTGCATCCTTGTGAATTACATCTTTTGTTGAAGTTTTCTCATTATTTTTCCACATGAATGCCTCTAAATTGTTTGTCGGACAAAGATTCTTCTGCATCTTGCCATATTATGTCAACCATCTTTTTTTTCTTGGCTTTCTTCTTCTTTGAGATAGACAAGTCAACCAGATTGAGCTCGTGCAACCACGTTTGTCTAGCACTAAATTCTTACCAAACAACTCAATGTCTTTAGCCTCTAGACGTGTGACCCACCTTCTCTTGCTCTATAAAATCCCCTTCTTTTTATTCATTGTTCGAATTTATCACACCAGCTAGCCATGGCCTCACCAGCCCCTCTAATATTGCTTGCATATCTTGTACCATACTTATGTTTAACCTTACCAGCTTATGCACTAGATAACAAGCCTAAACCCTTATCAAGCTATCTTCCAAGCAATATTAAGAAAACTCTTAACACTATAGACTCATGCTGGCGTGCCAAATCAAATTGGGCCAACAATCGTCGTGCCTTGGCCGATTGCGCCGTAGGGTTTGGCAGAGGCGCAATGGGAGGGAAATATGGAGCGATATACGTCGTTACTACACCGAATGATGATCCTGTCAACCCTAAACCGGGCATGCTTCGGTATGGTGCTATCCAAAGTAAACCTCTTTGGATCGTTTTTGCCGAGAATATGGTAATCAGACTTAAAAATGAGCTTATAATGAATAGTTATAAGACTATAGATGGGAGGGGAGCTAAAGTAGAGATTGCATATGGACCGTGCCTAACAATTCAAGGTGTTAGCCATGTTATTATTCATGGGATTAGTATTCATGATTGCAAACCAGGGAAATCTGGTAGAGTTATTAGCACTCCTACGCACGTTGGGAAGCGTGGAGGCTCCGATGGAGATGCCATTGCCATCTTTGCATCTTCAAATGTTTGGATTGACCATTGCTATCTTGCCCGTTGCACCGATGGCCTAATTGATGTAATTCATGCTTCAACCTCCATCACAATCTCTAACAATTACTTCTCCCAGCATGACAAGGTACTTAGACTGCAACTCATTTTATAAATGTGTTCCAAATTCATTAGAGTATTGATAAAGGTGTGAGACTCGAACCTGATGCCTCATTATCTTGCTTATGACCACATTGGTTACATAGATCATCCCAACGTTAGTCTCTAATTATGTCCACAGAATTAATAATTTTTCAAGCTAGGCTTGGCTGCTAACCAAATGAACTGCACTGGCAGGTGATGTTGCTTGGACACAATGATAGATATAAAGCAGATAAAGTTATGAAAGTTACTATAGCTTTCAACCGTTTTGGTTCTGGACTTATTGAGAGGATGCCAAGGTAAAAGAGACAATATTTCTCCTATGGGGCATTCTTTTTTCTTTTTGATGTTTAATTTGATAGGAGTCTATCAGTAAAATCTAAGATAAATATTGGGGATATCATATTGCAGGGTAAGGTTTGGCTATGCTCATGTTGCTAACAATAGATATGATGAGTGGCAAATGTACGCGATTGGTGGCAGTGCTAATCCAACCATCTTTAGTGAAGGAAACTACTTTTATGCTCGTAATGGTAATTCAAAGCAGGTATAATTAACAACATAATGTTCTCTTTTTTTTTTTGGATAATAACAAGATAATGTTCTTAATTATTATATCCCATATGCAGAGAACTAGATATTCCTATACACGAACAACTTATCTTTATTTAATATGGATAATGTTTCTTGCATTACAGGTTACTAAGAGAGAGGCCAAGAATGGCTGGAAGAATTGGAAATGGAGATCATCTAAGGATGTATTTATGAATGGTGCTTATTTTGTACAATCTGGGTATGGAAGTTGTGCGCCACTTTATTCCAAAACTCAGTCCTTCACGGTGGCTCCTGGGTCCTTGGTTCCTGCTTTAACATCTGGTGCAGGTCCGCTAAACTGTGTTAGGGGTCAACCATGTTGATACCCTCAAACATTTTGCCAAAACCTGTTGCCCGTTCTTCTGTAATTCTATTTCCTTTTTTCTTTTTCTTTTTTGACCTTCTTTTTACCCCTATGTAAAGTGTTCATGGGAAGCATGTATCAGAAATTTAGCACTTTGAGATATATAATTGTATCAAATACTGATCTGACAGTTATATACAAGGACTTTAAACCAGTCCAATGAGATATTGTTCCAAGGATAGTTTAGGGTGTTAATCAGAGGGTCCATGTTTGCCAGAACAGCTTTTTGTAAGATACAATGTGTCAATGAAAAGCAAGTGAAATCCACCAATAAAGCAAATTTGTGATCATTATAATAATTATTATTTCTTCACCTTTGTTTTTGGCTGGTAATGAAATTATAAGACCGGACTCGGCACATATCCAGTTTAAGACTTGAGTTTTGGATTGTTTAGTTTATCAAAACATTATTAATTTTTATAAAAAAAAAAATTTGAAATTAGTCAGGTTCTTATCTAGGTTTTGGTCATGTTAACTAGATTTGCCGATCAATTTTTAATTTGATTCAAAATCAAACTTGGTTTCAAGTAAAGTTAGTTCGGGTTTAATAATTATGTATCATATTACTTTTTCATTTTTTTTTTCTTTTCTAATTCCTTCCAGCAGGATCAACCTAAGTTCATGTTACTTAAAACAGTGGTCAATTTGCTTGGCCAATTAAGCTCACTAGTGCATTATCTAACTCTGACAAAACGGGGGGGAAAGGAGGAAAGTTGACAGACAATGTAACAGCACTCTGGTAGCGCTAATTTAGAAACCCAAACGCAAAAACTATCATATATAAACAGTGCAGGATAAAATTTAAAACAAAGAAAACAGGTCCATTAAGTTGCTTATTAAAACGCGAAGGGCAACTCAAAAAATAGGGAAATTAGAAAAGAGAGAGTGATTGGTATTCACTTTTGTTGATTTGTTCTTAAAAGAGCCTATTCTCATTGCTTTGAACCCCACATGTTACTGGCGCTGAGGCTCTCACTTTCTTCCAATACCATAGACCAGCACCAATTCCTAAGGCCCCAGCAGCTGAAACTCCAGTTACAGTCCCTGCAAACCACAATAAGAAACATCAAATTAAGTAAGCCTGGTCATTCAATATAATGTCTGAAATACGCCGAGAAAAACTTGAAACCATAAATGAATTTTCAATGCTTCACCTGCAATTATTCCTGCCTTGCTATGGCCACTGCTGCTGTGATCTGTAAAACAGAACCACGATAACTTTTGATTTCTGACATTTGGTTTTGAAATAGTGGGATGAAAAGGCTTGGATACTAACATACCATTGCAATATGTCGTGACATTTGATCTCTGATTGCACAGACATAAGAACTTCTGTGATTGTGTGTCAAATCCACATCTTCCACCTCCTTTCTTCATGTCTTGACATTGAAGGCAATCTGTAGTCACTGGAATGTCAAAATCAACTCTAGTACCATACTCAGGTACATGATCATCAGGAGCATTTGCACCATTAATTCTCCAATAAATACTAGTGTAACTAGCGCAATACTTCAGCATCAGCCTCAAAGATTCGGTCGCTTTTGGGATGTAAGAGCAACAAGAACGTCCTCCTAATGCACCACCACATCCTGGCAAGTGCCTGCAAAGGTAACTAGCACTATCACATGTCGAGTCGCACCGATCAGGAAACCTCTCGCAGAAGATAGGTTTTGGCTCAACAATCACTTTCTCTTCACTACAATTGAAGAAGAGGTAGTCATTTTGAGAGGAGAGTGTTAAGTGTGTCCTTGAATCAAGGCTAAATGCCCTAGTTGCACGAAAGTGATGACCATCTTGACACTTCCACATGAATGGATCAGTGACTATCATGTGAGGGTCTGAGTAGCTTATGCTACGAACTTGGTATCTCCCGGAAGGCGTTCGAAGCTGGAGAATGCCCGAATCGGAGCACAAAAGCATGTGCCTGTAATATGGACTGCCACAGCCATCATCGATGCCAAAAGGGTAGTTTATTGGAATGGTACCACATGAGGCTCTACAATGGCTTGCAGCTTGAGCTTTTGTGAGGAAGAAATATGGAAGAACGAATGTAATGAATAGGAAACAAAAGGAATCATAAGAACAAGACCTTGAAGAAGGATTGTAAGCCATTAAAATATGTGATGGGAGCTTTGAATTTCTAGTTTATGTGGTCAAGGATAGCAATGAAATGAGTAAAGGGAAGGGAGGCTTAAAAAGAGTTGTCAAAAGGAATACATGTCATGACTGTTCCTTTTCTTTTCCCTTTTTTTTTGCTTTTTATGTTTGCTTGTTACTTTGTCTTCACTTGTTCTTTGCTTTAAGGTTTTAGAAGAGAATCTTGAGACAGGGGAATGATTGAAGAGTATGTGTCCTATGAAAGCAAAAAATCATAAACAGAAGAGCTAAAGGATCAGTGCTTCTGTTCCTGAACTTGTTCATCTTCTTTGGGATGATTTTGGTCAAGAGTCAAGATGCATGGAAGTGAGAGTTTCATGGCCTCATGGGGAAATTGAGAGGCTAAGCAACTGGGCTAAAACCATCGTTCTAAGCCACAGTCAGGTAGCAAGTTGGGCAGGTCAATTTATTGTTCAACGAGCCAGGCAATAGTTTTATTTTAATTTTTATCTAAAATTATATTGGAAAACTGAGTTTCAGAAGAATAGGTGAAAGTCTGTAACCCTAATACCAGGGACTTCGAGCTGGGCTGGCATCTTTCTTGGGTCTAACAACTGCGATTAGAGCACCTCTAACCTTGGGCCTCTGGGCTTTGCAGTCTGTTATGATGGGCTTCACCAATGAAAGATTAGACTTGTGATCTACTTGGTCCAATCCAAACTTGCAGTTCCCATATTCATATATAGTTTTATTTTATTTTATTTTCTTTTCTTGAGAAGCATAAATTTGTTTCTTATTTAGTCCTTATTTTCGTCTTTTTATATAATTTCATCCTAATTATTCTTCCAATTTCGGTCTCAAGATAAAAATAAAAATTATTTGAAAAGTAAGACTGTTGAAAAAATAAGCACGACACGGGAGTTTGAAAAATACCAATTTGGAGAATAGTATAACAACGTGATCTTCCAACTTCTAGAAGAAAAGTAAAGAACTCTAATTAATGTAAGAGGCTAAGATTTAGGTTTGGCACTTCTTGTGTTATCACTTGATTTTTTAGTTATTAATTATTATTATTATTATTATTATTAGCATTACTTATTCAATTTATCCTTAATTTATTTGTACATTTTAATTGAGTTAATTTTATTCTTTTTAACATAATTTTATAAAGCCCACCAACACCAATCATGAAATTACACTTGTCTTATAAACATAACGTATACCATATATAAATTTATTATCATGTAACATGATTAATTTTTATAAATTAATTTAAAATCTTTACTGAAATGAGAAATTAGAAAATTTTAATATATGTTTTAAAATAAAATCATATCAAATAAATTAAAGATATACCTCATTATATAATGATATAATAACAGATTAAGTCATTAACCTTCACGAATCCTGTTGTTTGGGCTTTTTGTTAGATTCATGTGGTCAATGCCTGTCCAATTTGCTTTAACAGCAAAGGCTGCAAGAAAATTATAATCCAACTTGAGACATAAGGCTAGCAGTCAGCAACCAGACTACCTGTGGTCTCATCTAATCAATTAAGGCAACTAATTGAAAAGAGCCTTCACTCACATAAATTAAGCTGAAGAATCACCGGATGTTCATCCATGGTCAAAAAGACCCATAAATATGGTTGCCACGTTATTCAAATGAATCATCTCCATATTCTCTACAGGCTGTTTATTTTTTTCATTTTAAAAGTACTATATTTTAAAATTAAAATTTTATTTTATTTCAAATTATTTTTTATATTTCCGGATCATTTTAATATTAAAAATAAATGTTAAAACAATGGATATTATCTAAATAAAAAAAACATTTTTCAAAATAATCACTTCCGTAATACATGCATTTGGGATCCATAATTATGTGATGTGGGTCACGATTAGGCGGTTAGGTTGACAAGGGTTCACGGTTCAGTGCATGTTATTGTTAACATGATTAATTCTTGTGCATTTTCTTCTCAATCAAGGAGGTATGTGCTTGATTTATTTAAAACTCAAATGAGAAATAATATTTTCAATGGTTTCATAATTTTCATGAGAGTAGCTTATTTTTTATTCAAAAAAAATATTGATTAACTTTTTATTTCAAAAAACTAGTTCGGGATACTACCTAGTCTTAAAAAAAAATAAAAAATAAAATAAAACCCTGATTTCTGAGTTGTGAACTTCAACTAGAAAATTTGCTTTCTTACTTGAAAAATTATGAAATTGGGACTGAGTCTATGCCCAAATATGTATGCAAAGACGTTGTTGAAAATCTCTTACCCATTAAGGATAGAAATGACGGGGAAAATGAATTGAGACTATTTATATCTTTGAGACTATTCTTACAACATGTTGTGAACATTCAAACGAAGTCCATCGCCATAAACGTATGAAAAGACTTTGTTGACAATTTCTGAACCATTAAGGATAGAAATGTTGGAAAAAAACAAGAAAGAAAGAGGAGTGCATCTTCGTTGTGAACACGAATACACGAAGGGCGCACGGGTGCTTGGTGTGGAAATATGCTCTCATTCGTTGAAAAAGCCGGCTGTGTACACATGGCTTAAAACTCAAAGAACTTGACCAAGATTATATATATCAGAAGGAGGTCCTCAATTTCAGACCAAATCCCATGAAATAGCCTGAAAGTTATCATTGTATTCTTAGAACCTGCTACCTAGCTACAGGAAGAAAAAGAAGAAGAAGAAAAGAAAACGGAGCTTTCTTGTTTCAGAGTCCCCACCGAGATTGCCCATGGGAAAGTAGTTCTTCAATTTTCAGGGTCCAAGATGTAGCCTTTAATGTCGTGCATCCAAGTTACTTCTTTTGGGTTGGTCTAGATGGCCGACAATTAATCAGATGGACATGACTTCCCAGTCGACCTTAATTTTATTTTTTGGTTCTTGTTGGGTGAAAGGATCTTCAACTTGTCAAAGAATTCTTGCCAATTCCACGAAGGAAGGGCGTTGGTGGGATTTAAATGTTCTTGCATTTTCATGTCGATAAAATCACGAGAATCGGATAATTAATTAATTACTTTTAAATTATGGTTAATGTAGCTTAGAGGTTAGTGATCGTAATGATTGCAGTACAATGTTTTAGAGTGATGGAGTTTTTGGGTAATAGAAAAAATTAAGATTGTTAAAGTAAATTATTTTTTTCAGAATTGATGGTTTACGTATATTTTTTAATTTTATTTTTTAATATTAAATTAATTATAAATTAAATTTTATANGTAATGATTACGTATATTTTTTAATTTTATTTTTTAATATTAAATTAATTATAAATTAAATTTTATAATTTACTTTAATTTATTTTTTATAAAATTGTTATTATCTTATAATTTGAACAACAAGTTTTATGGATTATCTAAGATAGACTCTTATGATTTTATTGTGTTCTATTTTTACTTTGAGGTTTTTCAAATTCAATCTTCAAAAATGAGTTAATTAAAAATAAATTTTCATAATTTGTTTGTTTTGATTTTTATGAATTTGTTACAATCTTATTATAATATTGATTATTGGTTTAACAAGTTAATCCATATTGATTTAGATTTTTTATTTTATTTTTTATGAGATTATTATGATCTTATGATCCGAACCATTGCTCTATCTAGTTAACTTAGTTTAATTTTTTTTTAATATTTAGTTGATTTGGAATTAAGTTTCATAACTTTTTTTGTTTTGCTTTCTATAAAGTTATTATAGTTTTATTATCTGGGTCATAAGTTTAATGAGTTAACTCAAGTTTTTTTTTAATTTTATTATTTAATATTAAAATTATTTATACCAAGTCTCAGGTTAACTTAAGATTTTTTTTAGTTTAATTTTTTTTCTCAATTTCATCCTTTAATATTTAGTTGATTTAAAATTGAGTTTTATGTATTATTTTTTTTCTTTTCTATAAGGTTGTATCGCTCTCATTAGCTGGGTCACATGTTTGGTTGATTAACTCAAGTTAACTCGAGTTTTTTTTATCTTTTTTATCAATATTTCTTTTGAATTTCATCATTTAATGTTAAATTGATAGATAATTGAGTTTTATAATTTGTTATGATTTACTCTCTATAGAGTTATTCCAGTTACATGGCTTGGGTTGTAGTTTTAACATATTAACCCGAGTTGACTTGAGTTGGTTTTTTTATTTTTTTTAATTTTATCTTTTGATATTGGTTTATTTAAAAATTAGATTTCATATTTAGTTTTAATTGCTTATTTGGGGTCATCTCGTTCTCATGATCCGCATCGTAGATTTAGCAAATTGATCTACGTTGATCTAATATGTTTTTATCTTAATATTTTGCAAAAAAAAAAAGCATGTTATCTTAAATTATTTTTAGTTAAACTATATTTTTAATAATTTTTTGAGTTGTCTAAAAAGTTTATAAAGTTGATTGGATCATATCATACCAACTCTTATATGATTTAAATTTTTTTTTACTAGAAAACATGCCCATAACATTTATATAATCTTTTATATTAAAAAAATTAATTTGATATGAGCCTAGCATCTACAATAATCCTGTTTTTACATTATATTTGGATAAGAATTTGATAATTAAGCTTTTTACTTGACAAAGAATTAGAGCAGGATGGTTTTACAAGTAACAATTGATCAAATGTCATAAACATGGGTTGCTTATATATAGAAACAGTCACATTGGACCTTTACTAACTATTAAAATAACTTGTATTATCATACCTTGTAGAGTGTAAGGTTAAAGAGATTGTATTAAAATCACTAGTGAATGGCGATTAACAATTTGCAAAAGCAATATGTAAAATTCTTTAAGCTCTAAAACAATAACCCTAAAATTTCTTTCTTTATAGTTTTCAATTGCAATGAAAATGCAATTGCTTAATAAGGAGGAGTTTGAAATAGTAATAAAAGTTATTTTTTAAAGTATTTTTTATATAAAAATATATTAAAAAATTTAAAAATTAACATAACACACTAAGACAATCAAAAAATATTATTTTAAAACTATAATATTTTACTGTAGCTTCCCATAGCATCATGGTCGAATGCACAAACTAATTAATATTTTTCTCATCTACATAGACTCAATTCATGCAATAATCATGGCTGAGAGTTTATAATTACCAATTACTACTAAAAAAGGGCTGTTAGCAACTACTTAATCAATTGTAGATAAAATTAAAATCCATTTCTAATCAAAATCAGTAAACGAAAATATCAAATGCAAATAATAGATATTAATTTTTCAGCAACATATTAAGAGTTTTTTCTTTATCTTGCAGTGATTATTTTATTTGCTTTGAAAGAAAGAATAATTATAAGAAGCACATCCTTTTCTCCAACTTCACATCAAAGGGGAAGAAAAAAGCGTCCACTTCCAATGATCTAGTCAAAATAAGATAATGAAATTGATTGCTCTCTTAAATATATCCACACTACATATAGTTTCTAACAACTTGTCCTTTCTATTCTCACTACACGATGGTGTTCCCTTGAGAAATATAATTATATATGATATCTTTGAGCGGCATTAGAATACTTTAAATCCTTAAAATTAATTAATCTTAATGATCATGTTTTGGTATACCATTAATCTATTCCTCGAGGAAGAATCACCCTGATGTGATGACGACTTTTCTCACTTAATTAGTGCCAACTAGCTAGCTAGATCGCAAGCGACTGATCATAAAAACAAAATGAAAAAACGCTGCCACTACGCCTCAATATGGATCAATCTCAACACTAGGCAACCATGCATGAAACATCAAAATAGTTTGGCATAAAAAATCTCGGGTCCTTCTATTTTTTATGTATGGACGATTTGCGGAAAAGACAAGCAGAAGATGACCAAAATGAGGAACAAAATTGGTGTTTTTTACCAAGAAGAGTAAGAAGAGTGATGGGCTCCTCTCTCTCAATATGGATCAATCTCAACACTAGGCAACCATGCATGAAACATCAAAATAGTTTGGCATAAAAAATCTCGGGTCCTTTTATTTTTTATGTATGGACGATTTGCGGAAAAGACAAGCAGAAGATGACCAAAATGAGGAACAAAATTGGTGTTTTTTTACCAAGAAGAGTAAGAAGAGTGATGAGCTCCTCTCTGTTTTGAATGATATTAAAGGAGGGAGGGAGGAAGCACCCGCAATTCGGCGGTGTTAATTGTCAAAAGAAGTGTGCCATCCATCTTGTCGGTCTTAAAGGTGTTTGAAGCTCAGACAAATCTGACTGAACAATGTAAACAAATAAAAGAAAGTTAAAAACATAACAAAACAAAAGACATTGAAAAGGTTAAAAAGGGTGTCGATCCGAATAAAGAACTAATTAAGTATTGAGGTTTTTGTCGGCAAGAATACAAGATACTATTGGTTCTAATTCGAGAAAGAACTAGGAATATAATTTCTCTCATTCCTCGTTGCAAGAAAAAGGAGAATCAAAACAAGAGCAAAAAAAATAGAATTAAATTTATTTTTTAAAAAATTATTTCATTCAGGGGAATAGTGATAATGCTATTATTATTATTATTATTATTATTATTATTATTATTATTATTACCACTCTTTCATTATTCCCTTCAATTTTTTATGATGAATAAAAAAATTATTCATCACCTTCTATGGTTATATGATTATATATATATATATATGTGATTATTCTTATTACAATAATATTACTACTATCTCGATATATGATATTCTATCACTATCACAACACTCATTTTATTATTTTTTTTTATTATTATTATTAATAAAATTATTTTATAATTATTATTTCTTTTTATTTTAAAAACAAGTTATTTGAGATTTAAAATTTTATTTTGATTTTTTATTAGTATTTAAAAATAGTATTAAAATTAAAATATCATTTTGATTCCTTCATTTCTATTCCATGTCGATTCTCGTTCCCAAACTCTCATTTTTGATAATCAAACTTAACACCTAAACAAGTTGGTAGAAGATGTACGACGAGGAGAAATACAGGGCTTGCACAGCGTATACATGTGCTTCAGCGTTGTTTTAGTGGGCTTGCTCACTAAATTTTCTTCGCTTTTGTCCATTCTCCCGTGTGGTGACTCGTTTTATGATTGATGATAATTATTTCATAGTTTAAAGTTAATCAATTATATGACCTTATAATAAATTAATATAAATTCTATAGAAAAATTAATTCGCATTTTTTTTCTTTTTTTTATGGATGGATGAGCATTCCACCACACTATACATTATTGCTTCATTTGAGATTGTGTTTTCAGAACTATAATTTGCATATAAAACCATGGTTTCGAAAAATATCAAATTTCAGTTTTATAATAAGGTTTTAAGTGCGCTGAATTTTCAAAACCATATTTTGAAAAGAGTTATAAACATCTATTTTATACTTAATTAATCTGTTATTTATCAGCTCAATATCACTTTATTATAGGGATACTTCATTAAAACAGTTCAATTACATACGAGTCTATTATTTGTTTACAATTATGTAAAATATTTTGATGAAATTTTAATTAATAATTTAGAATTAAATTTATTTTTTTTAGTTCTGGTCAATTCCTCCTCCATCATGGACATGAATTGAACCCAAAAACCACATAAATTAATGTTCGAATGGTAAGTGCTGGAATTTGAACAAAAAGAAAGGAAGCCATGGATCAATTCTCAGTAGAAAACATAGAAATTGGAAAGGAAAAAACATCCACATGTTTGAAATGCATTTGCTGTTGAGAAATGTAAACCAGAAATTAATAAAGAACATCGACACTATATGGTGAAAAGAATCGTGTGAACAGTATCTGTGCATAGAATTGCTCTGTTGCCTGTGGCAGTACGCCAACTTGGTGTCTATTTTTATTTTTATTTTTAATGCCGTTTAGCTTATGGTTCTAATTAATAAGTCCGGTTATTACTTTCAAAACCTAACCACACCAATTTCTTAATCAGGTTCGGAAGCCACGTGAGGTAGGATCAACATGGTCAACGTAAAATTCAGTCAACCTTGTCATTTTCTTCTATTTTGATTTTGTTTCCTCAAGAGTTTTGAAACTCTGTAATTGTTTAATTAGGTGGGGTTTTGACATTTTTATCATAATTTATTAACATTTTTACGGTTTTTGAATTTTGGGCATGAATAATAACGAAGAAATTCTTTAAGCTTAAAACTTGATACATCCTCTCAAGTAAAAGAAATTCTTTGAACTTAAAATTTATATATAGGCTCACCCCGTGTTTAATTTTTTATCAAATAAATAAGAATGATGAGATTCAAACTTATAATTGCTTAATTATCAAGGGTCTGACACTATGTTAAAGAATTATTTCAATTCAATAACTTAAGGTATTAGGTAAGGTCCTATGATATAATTTATATTATTTTTTAATAATTTTATCTCTATTATTATGTATAGTATTTTTATTGATTAATCAACGGTATTAATGGATAATTTTACATGTTAATTAAAATTTATTTTTTTAATAAATAATTTGAAGAATGCATCTCTATCACTGATGTAATCCATTAAAAAAATAATTGCATATTGATCTCAATGTTCGAGAGTATACTAACTATGCCGATGACTACAAACACTAATATTTGTAACCACTCTTGTATTATTGTGATATGACTAGTTTGAAAGCTTCTTGAGATGATGTTGAAGTGATTTACCAACCAATTAATTGTCATATACGCATGCATTTATATCAATATGATAATCTTGTTTTATATAACGATGTCAATATATTAAAATAATTTGATATAATTAATATATTTTCTATCAATATATTAAAATAATTTTTGCAGATTATTTTTTATTTTTGATATTAATACATCAAAATTATTAAAAAAACATTAAAAAAATCATTTTGATTTTTCTTCAAGATAAATACACTTTCAAAAAATTTCTAAAATTAAAAATCATCGCACCCCAAACCAGTAAACTTTGCCGTGGGAAACTATCCTCTAGTAATAAAATGAGAGAAGATAAAAGTTACCCAGTTAATGAAAAGCCAACATCCATGGAGGAAAGAGACTAGGGTACCACAAGAACAGAGTGATTGTTGTTTAATTAGCTGCAATGGAAGACCATGAAAGTCTTGGGTTTGGATGGTTGAAAATCGAAAGAGGAACGTAAACGTAAAAAGGAGGAAATTAAGTTGCCTGCATCAGTTGACTTCAACAAATTATACATTTCTCATGTGAATCATATAAAACACATCAAAAGAAAATACTACTAACGAAAACGAAAACAGTAAATCAAAATAAAGTTCTAAGCAAAGACAAAATTAGTTGATTAAGATTCAAGCCATTCAAAGATGCCCTTCCAAATTCATGACTCGGTAATCACAACACATTGATTCTTAAATATATGTGCTTCTAATGGGATGTTAAATAAATTTTTTATTGAGTAAGTTAAATAAATTTTTTATTGAGTAACATAATTTAGAATAATAGATATTTTATATTAAAAAAATTACTTCAATTTAAGCTATGTTTGTTTATAAAGTGTCATATATGGAGGTGATGTGTCTGTTAGAGAATAATATAAATTAAATTTTAGAATTTCATCTAATAGCTTAAGCTTTTGTGTTGAGATCGTTCTTTAACATGATATCAGAACCTTGATAACCAAGCGGTCACAAATTCAAATTTTACTATTTTTATTTATTTGATAAAAATTAAACACAAGATCATATGAACATGTGTAAATTTCAAGCCTAAAAAACTTTCACTTGAGGGGTTGTGTCAAAGAATAATATAAATCATATCCTAAAATCTCATCTAACAGCTTAAGTTATTGGGTTGAGATAGTTGTATACTAGTTTTATCAAAAACTTCAAGAATAAAGGACTAGTTGTGGTTAAAAAAGGTATTAACACCACTAGGAGACTCTACCTGAGATAAGGTGTTTTATGAAGTCTGAATATAATTTAAAAGTTTTGATGAGTTTTTAACTGGTAGTCAATTTATGACTCAAGGTGACGATTAATTCATATGAATAAATTTGACTTTTCATATACATTATGGGCTCGTGTACTCGAATTCTTATGGAAAATATTCATGTAAGTGTCTTAACAAGGTTCATCTATTTATGTATTATAGTGAAAAATACTCTCAATTAAAATTTATGAATATTTAGAATAGTTTTGAGAATCTTTTGGTTAATTCCTGGTATTTGATATCAGCATAATTATAGATCCATTATTTATATCAGAATATTGATCATTACTCTCATGAATTAAAATTTTATCAATTATTAAAATATTAATTAAATTCTCATAGATTCAATAAATTAATAAGATATAATTTTTTGTATTTTTTAGAAACTTGATTATATGCAACACGTAAAAAGAAATTGTTATTATTATTATTATTATTATTATTATTATTATTCATTACATATTTTTTTGTATTTTTGTAAGACCATATTTGACAAAAAAATCTTTGAAATAAAAACTATCTAAAACAAGCCAAAATAGTGTTTTCCAAACACACCCTTAAACTAAAAAAACCTTAACATAAGTAATAATTTAATAGGATCTACAGACCAACCAAATTGACCTGATCAAGTTGACTTTAAAACAAACCATAACAACGACCCAAAATTGAAATAGATTTAACATAAAAAAAAACACAAAAACTTAAAAATTTATCAAGAAAAGTAGATTAAATACAGAAAGAATAAAAAACATCAAGAACATTCAAATATAAACTTAGCAACATGAACATCAAACCATATTATATTTCAAGCAGTAAAAGGCAAAGTTTTAATCACAATTGAGCATAAATCATGAATCAAGTGTTAAATTTTTCAATTATTACTCAAATATTGTGATTTTTGTCGAGAATGGATTTTAATTCAAAACTAAAACTTTATGATGAAAACTCTCAAAAACATATTACTCATGCTTGAAAGTCCTAGACTATTTACTAACAATGATATACTAACTTGTAGAAATGAGAATTGAATCAATATAAACCTTAAACTAATATTCATGAAAATATTCTTTGGATGAACATGAAAAATATGAATCCAAAATTTGCCTAAAAAACCAGAATCCTAGAATGGTCATTTAAGGCCTTTAAAACATGCGTTTTTCATTACAACACACCACGTTATCAATAATAAGCATAATTGAAACAAAATAGGCCAACAAAAACAAGAAAAACATTTAAAAAAATACTCTAATTTTCATTCTTAAAACCACCAACTCAAAACAAAAGGCATGTTTAAAGCATCTAGGCTTCAAAATTAATATTTTGACATTCCATTGAGCTAACCCACTACTTAAAAATATGAAACCATGCATTAACTAAACAGAAAACATCAATTATTTGTGGTTATATTTGGTAAATTTCAAATCAAACAAACATGTAAACATAACATACCAAGACAATTATTAGCATATCAACATATTTAAAACAATACATCTAAACAATAGAAACCAATCTTACAAGCCTTGTGGACTCCACTTTCAAGGTTTGTAGATATATACCTTTTAAGCTTGAGATCTTCAAATAAGAATGAATTCCTTTTTTTATTATCTCAAAACCTAGCAAAACAAATAAATCCTTGAAATTCTAAGATAGATTCAATTTCTTAAACCTTTACTAAAGTTTCTTTCTTTCTTTTTTTTCATGTTTTCCTCCTTTGATTACCTTTAGAATTTTTAGGCAGATTCAAATCTTCTAGATGAATTTTTTAGGGTTCTAATAAATCAAAACTAGGTTGGTTTCACTAGTAGATCAATGGTTTTGGATTTAAATGTTTTTGTAACAAATTTAGATGTTAATATGAAGTCTTTTTAACCTTCAATCTTGAAAGAAAGGTTTTAAACCCTTGATTAAAACCCTCTTAAAATTTTTAAGTGTTAACGCATGAAAGATTTTAATGGTTTTATACAAATAAATATCTCAGTTAAGATTGATTTGGTTGGCTATTTTCTTGACTTGACTGGAGCAATACCGATGTTAACGTTGCTTGAGATCACCTAATCATAGTATAGAGAGTGCATAACTTTATAATTTATCTAATTATGCTTAAATTGAAGGTTTGTGGCTTCAAATTTATTTGTTTAAAAATATCAATCCAATCATAATAGAATCTGAAAATGTTAAGGTGACTAATCGTGAAAAGATGTTGTTGCGATCATTAGAACAAATGGGATGTAAACATTTGATGTCATGGAAATGAAGTTATAGAAGAAGTGTTTCTCAGTTGCATTGTGGTGATGAAAGCCTCGTAAATGGACAAAAACATTATATTTACTCACCTGAAAGGTATTTGATTGGTTAAAACTATTGGGAAAAAAGGTGCATAGCAATTAAACAACATTGTTTTGACTAAGCCCTACAAAGTAGGGTTTTTTATTTTTAATTTAGGTTTTAACAAAATTTAATTTAATTCCTATTATTCTCATTTCTTTTTATTTTAGCTATAATTTCACCTTGAAATCCTGATTTCATATAATTTCACCTTTAACAAACTAAATTGTCAACCTTGGATTTGAGCGTCTTTTACAATTTGATCCTTAATTTTTTACTTGTTTAATTAGATTCTAACAATTTCTAGCCATAAAATCTCACACTTCTTATAATTTAGTTCTTAATTTTGAATTTCTTCAATCAAATCCCTAATTACTTATCAAACTTAAATATTTATGCAATTAAGTTTCTGATTTAACCAAATTAACTCTTAAAATTTGCAATTCCACCCCTAGACTTTAATTTCTTCCAATTTAAGTCTATATTGACTTCAAGAATTAGTTTTGTTTTGCAATTAAGCTCTCAATAAATTCAATTAAACCTTAAAAAATTTCAATAAAGTCTTTAAACATACAATTTTGAATTTTTCTCCTCAAAAATTGAATTTTTTATCAACAGTGTCAAATTTTCTAATTTTATATATTTTGACTCTTCTTAACTAGTCTTCGGTAATTTTTTAGAAGTTTCAATATGTTCTTCTCAACTGATAATTTTTTTTTCTTCCATGACTTTTTTTATTTTTTTTGTATTTTTCTTTTTTCTTTGTTTTTTGAATTTTTGTTTATATAAGGCTTCAAAATAAATAACAACATAAAGTAGTGTTGACAAACAAGTCATAAGAATTCTAGAAAAATAAATAAATAATTTGGATGCACTAATAAACATTTTCCCTTTTTATAGTAGTGTTTTAACGATAAAACAAATATCATATAATATGTTTTGTCTATATAGAATAGTAAAGTAGTTGCAATTCTAAATTTGTTATTTATGTGTCAATATTTTTAAGTCTTGATCAATAATAATGTATCATCTAGTAAAAAATTGATGCATGATTTATCATCCTTTAATGGGTTACTATTTAGTTGTATTTTCTGAATTTAAACTTTATTTATACCTTTTTCAGATTTTTTGATAGTATTAAATTGTGGTATAATAAAAAAATTAGTTATTCATTTATAGTTTTTCTTTTTTCTTTTCTGGTCTCAATATTTTAGTGGTAACAAGTCAACTCTATTTTTTTTTTTTGTATTCTCTTTCTTTATTCCTTTAAATCTGTTTCTTTTTCATGTTTGATCGTATCCTTCTATATTGCTTCGATTATTAACTTTATAGCCTTCTCGATATATTTTTGATGATTATTAAAAAAAAATACATACTTAGAGTCATTGTTGTCATCCAGTAGGTAAAAAAAAGAAAGAAAAAAAAACTTATAACATTAATATCAAGTTGAAGAGGGAGAAACTATGGGAAAGTTTTATAACTAAAAACTTTAGATATTGGGAAAAGTTTATTTCAAATATTTTTACTTAAAACGTTAAAAATTCAAATCAAAAACTTTAGTTTGAGACGTATACTGAATATTTCTCAATGAGATATAAAAGTAGAAAAGAAAATCAAGAAAAGCATCTCTTCCATGTGATCAGTAGTTCGTATTAAATCCCTTCGTGATGTTCAAGAATTCATGATAATATAGAATTTAAATTAACTATTACTTGAACTCTTATTGTATTTTAATTAATTTAAAAAAAATATGAAATCAAGTATCTATTCCGAAAATTGAGAGTAGTTAAAATTTTCAACTTGATAGATTATACATTTTAAATTTTTCAATACTCTTTGATTTGATGATTAGGATTGAAAAATTCTAAATTCAATTTTAATCAATAAAAAATCAAGCATTAATACTTGGTTTCAAAAAAAATCAAAATGGTATAAAAACTACATGAATTTTGGTTCAAACATTTTTCGTAGTATATATCTATTATTATTCCTGCTCAAAAAAAGTAAAAACAGCAACACACAAACGAAATTATGATAATACAATTAAATCATTAAACAATTGATTGTATAAAAATAAATAAATAATCAAAATCGTATAGCTAAGTTTATGTTAATTAATAGGAAAATAAATTAATTCGATCGATTTTAATTTTCAATGGTATCAAACGCAGTAGTGCCTAAAATAAGAATAGGAAACTACAAAGGGGATATTGTATTGACTAAAATAATTTGTGTCTCCAAGCAAGTCGTTGGGTTCGGTGGTCACTATTTTACTTCGTGCACGTTTTGTAGTTAGGCACTGTATACCTCCATGCTGGTTCGCAGATATTCCATCCACTAGGCATAAGAAGAAAATGACTATTTATTTTTATATTTCAAAAATATTTTTTAAAAAATTATTTTTTATACTTTTCTTTGGGTTTTTTAGATTGTTTTGATATACTAATGTAAAAATTAATTTTTAAAAATAAAAGTTAAATTATTTTAATATATTTATATAAAAATAATATTTTACAAAATAATCACTATCAGATTCCCTAACACCCCATGAAAATCTTATTACCCAACACGACAATTCTACAGGGCATGTCTTTGAATGGAATCTCTGTTGATTTTCGAACCCCTTTCCTCTTTCTTTTCTTTGGGCGCCGTAAGTTTGAACAGCAACAACTATTTTCTGTACAAAACAATGTTCTCGATCGACCGATACATGCATGCAGTTAGGAGAAACTTTTCCACTGTTCGATCGATTTCATTTCCAAGTCCAATTCACGGGTTTGGTTACGTTGGATTTTTGATGTCGAAATTAGTGCAAGGGTCAATTGTTGGCCCGCGCTTTCCCATTCTTGGTGATGTTTTGAAGGTGTGAGCTTGAAGGTTTTTTATCGTCTGGAAAACTCTAGATATTTTGGGTAATTGCCAGGATGTATGCGTGGCAAGCCAGCCATGAGCTAGGTAGCCATCGTCTTTTTGTCTTTACTTAACCTAACGGGCAAGATGAGGCCTAAGTATAACGAAATTAATGTTAGCTATATTAGTAATTATCTTATTTATAATGCAGAATTATTAAGATACGGATAAATAAGTAATATGATTGAACTTCTCTGCTATATTTATTTTTTGATTTGACTTTTTTTTTAATTTTAAACTTATAAAACTAGAATCAAACTTACCGTTTTTTTTAAGTTTTAATTAGTTCTTTTTCTGATTTAATCAGCTTTTTAATTTTTCATTTACCCTGAACTAGGAGCCATCACCTTTTTATCTTTACTTAACCTCACGGGCAAGATGAGGTTAAAGTATAACGAAGTTAGTTTTAGCTATATCAGTAATTATTTTATTTATAATGCAGAATTATTTTATGGATAAATAAGTAGTATGATTGAACTTCTCTATTATATTTATTTCTGTTTTTTTTATCTTATTTTTAACACAATCATTTTATTTTCTTGTAAATAACCATTTAACATCTCAGAAGTTGTTTTTTAAATAACTATTTTTGTCGATTAATATACTCCACGAAGAAGAAATTAATAGAACATCACTGGATGTTGAAGATTCGTGTGCAATAGAAAGAAGGGAAAGTTTGGGTTAACTAATAAGTCAAGCAATATGATCAGGCCGAGTAACATCGATCCACCTAATGCCATGCAAATTGATTTTCTTTTCTTTCTTTTATTTTTTTTAGATACGTGTTAGCTTTCATTTTATTGCTATACGTTGCCAATGATGGAGTTTCAAAGCCACACACAACCAAAAAAAAAAATCCTTGCTTTGAGAATTATTAAATCTTTTACTTAACTAAAAAACAAAGGAAATATATAAAATATGTGATATAATTGCTAGCAAAGTTTCAACGAAGGCAGAAATTCGTGCAGTACGTAATCAATTCTTGTATGGTCAAGATTTGTGGCTAGTAGCTAGAAACAAGATTTAACTCTTGATAGGTATAGGCATCGGTGAATTATGAAATGGCTCCATGACAATCAAGCAAGAACAAGAACCGGAAAAAAAAAACGTTAAAAAGGGATGTCAAAACATGGAGTAATGGCTCCTAGATTAGAAAAGGAAAGGAGCATAAGTTCTGCTATTGTTTTTATCTCTAATGTGACAATGTCAAAACTTTACTATATTATATATGCATTATTCTCAGAAAAATAAGTAGAATATGCATCTATATATACGTATTAACTTGACTTGCAGTATAAACTATATCATGATAATTTATTATTGATTTGGTTGACATAAATTATTTGCGTAGAGAAATAACACCAGCTCTAAGTTAACGGCTGCTAGCTATTCAAATAATAATACTATAACTTCATTAATATATATAGTAATTACTTGGTTATGAAAATTCAGCTATTAATTCCAAAATGAATAAAAATTAAAATGTAATCCAAAGTAGTGTTTATTAATTTTAGGCAGTGAGATAAAGACAAATTATAAAGATATATTTTTATGATAATTTAAAAATAAATTTATATATTTAAAATAAAAATATAAACATGTCTCCACTTTCTCAGTCTTTTGTATTTTGTAATTAAATCGTGACTACAGATTACCTAATTCTCCACTGTAAGATGGTGGTTACTTGGGCAGTCTCCTCGAGGGTTTATTAGCGCAAGGCAGGCAACTACAAAATCCAGATGTGTGAAAATAGCAAGTGACCGGGTCCCACCAGCAAGCAGTCAACATGGTTACCGGGGAGCAGATCTGAAACGTGGGGGGCTTATGTAATAAAGGGACCCATCTAGAGACCGCGCAACTGTCCCGTCCGTTCTCCAGTCGTCACCTAGCCTGGCCGTCAATTTCGTTGACGTGCTTCTCTCTTACTTGATAAATAAATATTAAAAAAACAATTTAATTGGTTTATTGAATTTCATCACGTGGAACGCGCCGCACGATAAGGGACGGTGGGATTGACAAGTATGTATATATATATATTTTTTATTTTTTTTCTTAGGGTTTTGTTTTTGTTTTTTCTTCGTTGATTTGATTTTATGAAAGAGTCAAAACTCTTTCTTGACGAAAGGTAGACGAAACCCACGTACCCCACCCTCAACACCACCACCACCACCTTTTTCTTTTTCTTGTCTCGGCAGATCTGGTCAACATATCATTAATTTTTTCTGTAGTCAGCCGGTATACCCATTTCCATATCCGACCCGTGTTTGATATTTCCCCCGGGAAAATTCCGGTTGTTATTGTTGTTTAAGATATTTGAATACTTTAGTTTATGTTCTAGATAATTATTAGTTTATATTGGGTTAGATTTTGTTTTCTTATATAACAAAAATTATTGAGGATATAAAAAATTATTTAATATTTTTTTTCAAATTAACAAAAAGGTTCAATCTTAAAATTAAATCATAGATAGTTTTTTAAATATGATCCAATCAACTTGATTAATTTAAATATTTTTTAGCTCATCGATTAAAAAAATAAAATGATAAAATTAAAAAAAATAAAATTGATATAAAAACTTTCCTATTTAATTTATTGTTAAGCTCGAGTCTAAAATTAAATTATATAGAAATTATTTTAACATAATTTTTTTAATCTAATCAATCCCAAAACAATCTAATTGACTAATAAGAAAAGATGAAGTTAATAAAAAAAACTCTAACTTTTTATTGAGGTCAAATTCAAATTAGTTTGATTAATTCTAAAACCACTGAGATAATTATTTAAAAAAATAGAGAATAAAACTAAAAAAAATATAATATTAAAATAAATAAATAAATAAAAGAAGCTCGCTGTTCATAAGACTCATGATGCCCTATTAAGATTGCCGTGGCAATGCACTATCCACTTACTGTATATGGATATCCAACGACAACCCATTTTTTGCAAGTCCCTAAAGTCTAAAGTCTAAATTTCTTAAATCAGCAGCGGTATAAGACTGGACCAACATTGCCAGCTAGGGATTCCTGACGCATCACCTGACGCAACCACTCAAGAAATCCCTCCAATTTCTTCTAAATATATCCAATTTTAATCCAAATTTTTTTAAAAAATATTCTCTCTTTTTGGTCCCCCCTTCAAACCCTTTTTATAGCCGAGCTCATTGCAGCGGCTAAAGACTTCAAAGACTTTACACACATAACACGTACACAGAGACACCTCTCTCCCTCTCTCTCAAGAAAAACTCTCTTCTTTCCTAGAATTTCTTCTTGTTTTCTTTCTTTCATTTATGGACAAAGGATGGGGTCTTACCCTCGCTTCTGATCCTGTTTCTGTCTTCTCTAGCGGCAGCAGCAACAACAACAGCCCAGTTGGCTCTTTTTTGAAGATCAAAAGAGACTTCATTAGTGATCATAACATGGATGATTCTAGGAACAATAATATGTTTCAGTTTCCAGGTAGTCTTTCTGCTGGCCAAGATGAGCAACCACCTTCTGCTGCTCACGAAGTAGATTTCTTTAAAGAAAAGATAAAGAAGGTTGGTGACGATGATTCTGAGACCACTAGTGTTATTGTCAAGAAGGAGAATTCCATTGCTGAACTTGCTCCAAGGTCTCCCAGGACTGCTCTTGATGTAAATGTAAGAAAATGAATCTGTTTTTTCTTCTTCTTCTTCTTTTGAATTATTATGGCTTATAAAGTTTTTCTGTAATTAGAGATATTGATTTTATTTTATTTTTTTGTTTCTAAATATAGACTGGGTTGCACCTTCTTACTGCTAACTCTAGAAGTGATCAATCAACTGTGGATGATGGAGTTTCATCTGATGTTGATGATAAGAAATCAAAGAACAACGAGGTAATTATAAGTTTAAACACAATCCAAATCGATGGTCAAGTTTTTTAAAAATATTTCCTAGTTAAGGATTTATTTATTTTTCTTATATATATTTTACATGTAGAAGTTGGCACAATTACAAATGGAGCTGCAAAAAATGAATACAGAAAATCAAAGGTTAAAAGACATGCTTGGTCATGTAACCACCAGTTACAGTGCTTTACAGATGCATTTTGCAGCACTAATGCAGCAACATCAACATCAAAATCATGGAAAAGAAAGCAATAAAGAGCAAGAGGTAATTAATTTTCTTTCGAAATAATTCCAAGCATCCTTGACATGATGACGATGATGATGATTTTAGTGTATCATGTTAACTTGGTCCAGGTAGGTTAAATGATTTTTTTTTGATGTGTTCAGAATATTGTTCAAGGAAAATCTTCTGAGGAAAAGAAACATGAGGACGTAGTAGTGCCCAGACAATTCATGGATCTAGGCCCTTCAGCTGAGACTGATGAACTGTCCAATTCATCGTCCGATGAGAGGACTCGTTCTGGAACACCTCAAAACCATATTGAAGTTGCATCCTCAAAAAACAATGGTAAACTTCCATATGATCAAGAAAATTCTAGCTTCCGAGATGGAAAAAGAATTGGCAGGGAAGAGAGTCCTGAATCTGAATCACAAGCATGGAAGGTTCAGAAGACGGATCCTGCCAGTCCTGCTAATAAGGCGATAGAGCAATCGACCGAGGCGACGATGAGAAAAGCCCGTGTGTCGGTTCGTGCACGATCGGAAGCTCCCATGGTATGTAACTAGCTAAGACTTGTTCAAAATCTTCATACAACTTTCAACAAATTGGAGTGAAACTAATTTGGTTTGACCGATTCCAGATTACTGATGGCTGCCAATGGCGAAAATACGGTCAGAAGATGGCCAAAGGAAACCCGTGTCCGAGGGCTTATTATCGATGCACCATGGCAGTGGGTTGTCCAGTTCGAAAACAAGTATGTTTTAGTACATTTCTTGATCCTCATTTTCAATCTAAGTTAGGGATGATTTGAGGTATTGTCGATAATCCAATCAAGATTTTATCTAAGACTAGTGAAATTTATGTTGGTGATTGATTTCAGGTTCAACGTTGCGCGGAGGATAGAACAATCTTGATCACAACTTATGAAGGCAATCACAATCACCCACTACCTCCAGCCGCAATGGCAATGGCATCAACAACAGCAGCTGCTGCAAGCATGTTGCTATCAGGATCAATGTCAAGTGCAGATGGCATAATGAACCCAAATTTGCTAGCAAGAGCAATACTCCCAGCTGGCTCATCAAATATGGCAACTATTTCAGCTTCAGCTCCATTCCCTACTGTAACGTTAGACCTCACTCATAATCCAAACCCTCTACAGTTCCAAAGACCTCCTCCACAATTCCAAGTCCCTTTTCCAGGCCAGCCCCAGAATTTTTCCCCAGTCACAGCACCACAATTGCCTCAGGTTTTTGGTCAGGCCTTGTACAACCAATCGAAATTCTCTGGCCTACAATTGTCTCAGGAAATTGGGACTCCACAATTAGGCCACCAAGCTCAACCCCACTTATTGCACCCAGGACAACAACTTTCCCTGTCTCAGGACACATTGAGTGCTGCCACTGCCGCCATCACCGCCGATCCTAACTTCACTGCAGCGCTTGCAGCTGCCATCAGCTCCATCATTGGTGGTGCTAACAGCAACACCACCAACAACAACAATAACAGCAATGCCGCGAACAACACAAGCCACAGAAATTAATTAGACATATCTCTTATCAATTTTTTCGTTTTTTTATGAATAGTTTATTACTTTCTTGTTATCAATAGTTCTTTTTCTCTTTCTTCCCTTCTTCTGAGGGATGAAAACGAGGTTCAGATGTTCATAGTTTCTTTTTTTTTCCTTATTGGGGGTCGAAAGGATAGAAATTAAAGTTAAAGTACACATAAGATTTTCATTCCTATTGTTATTATTATTTTATGCTCTAATAGTTTGTTTCAAATTGTTCGGTTTTAAAAATGATCAACATATATATAAAACAAACACGATCTATCAACATATATTTTCCAAGTCATTAATGGTTTATCAATCGTGTTATGTGGTTATGATCACTAGAGCAATAAATTAAAATAAAAATAGCATATTTTTATGAACTTTCAATTATGAAAATACATAAATTTATGAAAGAGATAAGTTCTTTAAAATTTATATATATTTTTCTTATCTATCAACCTCAAACCTCATTTACTTTCTTTCTAGTTTTCATATCCCAATGACTTGTTAACATTCAATAATTAACGTTTGCAAGTGAACAAATTAAAGAAATAAATTACAAGTCAAGAAACCAACGAATAAGTTTCGAAGAATACAGGACACTTTGGTGATTTAAGCAGTCAAGAACTACGGCTAGTCGTCTGTGTACAACTGTTTGACACGTAAAATTCTAGGGTGTAAGGTGGAAGGAACCCTAGCTTGCCTGCAAGAGTGGACTTTGAGGAGACTTCCAGGCAACTACAACACCATGTGGGGGGTGATAAATGAATGAATCAAAATTGGATCGTGAAATCTATCTTCTAAGGTCAAATTTGGACCAATAAAGAAAGAAAGGGGGATTTGGTAAGTTTCGTGGAGAGTGGTGAAGGTAGGGGCTAATTTTACTGGACAATCTAGGAAACCTTTGTTGACTTTCCCTTGCAAATTAGCCTCCCTTTCTTTTTTTATTTTTTCATTGACATCATGTCATGTTCATGTGGATAATTGAAGGTCGAGCATGGCGGGTCGCAACCGTACCTCATCAATCAATCCACCGTACATGGAAGGACCTTTCACTCTTCTTAGCTTTACCACCCGTTCATGTGAACCTAGCTATGAGCCTATGACTTGCATGAGTGATTTGCACATAAAATAACCTTTTTGGAATCTCTCTCTCTCTCTCTCTCTCTCTCTATATATATATATATATATATATATATATATGAGATTGTGATCTTCGATTACCCTTTGCACAGCTTTCAGGAAGATGAGAAGAAAAAAGGAACCAAGGATTGAGAAAATACATTCAACTATCAATAGTTAATTTGTGCCCTTACTATTTTCATCATAAATGCGAGTGGGTTCTGGGTCTTGTTCAGCCTCATGCCCCCACATCAATATTAATCTGAAATTGGATTTGTTTTTTGTTTTTTTTTTTTTTCACGAAAGATTTAAGCATGGTGTCCTTAATAGAGATCGTACAAAAAATAACTTGTTCATGCATCTCAAAAGGAAAGATCATTCATCTAATTAATGTGGTAGATAGAATGAAAGAAATTGCCACGTGTAAATAGTTTATATAAAGCAAATCAAGAACGTTTATTCATGAAGATTCATGAATCAAATCAATCATGTTTTGATTACGTACGTATACTACAATAATGAACAACAATATTACGAGGATGCCCATAGATAGTTTGGATCCACCTAAATCTAGTTGTTGTGTTGAATATTGTTTTTCTAGAAGAGAAAATGACATTTTGATGCATACAAAAACTATAAACTATAGCAAAACAACGAGGATTGCAAATGTGAGTCATGAATTCACAATTTATTTTCTGAAATGTTTTTTTATGAGGTTTATACTTTATATATGTAAAAAAAAACTCTATATTTACTATAAAATAGCTATAAATCTGAAAATAAAAGGAAAATTAAACATAAATAGAAAAACACATAACAATAACTAAATTAACCCAAATAAAACATCTAACCCTAAAATTTAATTATGAAAAATCCAAAGGTTCAATTAATGATGTTGTGTTTGTGTATTAGAAAAATAATAATAAAATTACATGGAAAAATTTAAAATTAATTCAACAATTGAATATCTTACTTTATAATTTTTAGATATTAATATTATTTGACATGATCAGATATTCTCTTGAATCTAGATAAGTTTTGGTTGTTTATAAAAACATCTCTTAAATTATTCATATAATATATTAAGATCAAATCCTCATTTAATATTATTGAAATTATCTCTTTACATACTCAAAACTTTTGTTTTTTACATCATGTATTTTTGAATCATAAACTAAGATAACAAGTTAATATCTTTAAAAACAACTTTAATTAGTATTTATAAAAGTTAAAGGTTAAATATATGTAATATTCTATATCAGCGGGTGAAAAAAGTGGTGGTTATTTTTATTAAGAGTGTTAATTATCAATATTTTAAATGTTTTTTGAAGCGTCAAGCTCAAATATAAACTCACATTACTAGAAATAAAACCATGAGAATAGTAAAACTTAAAATAAACAATATATAATAGACTGTTACATTTTATATTAGAGTTAACCTCACTAACTATTTAATTATGCCACTGGGATTTTTAGGCTCTTTAAAAATAATGAATTGATTTACATCAATAAGTAAAAGAGTAATAACTAATCTTATTAAAAATATTAAATAAAATATTAATTGCTACCTTACCATACATATCTTGAGGTAGTGGGCTAAGATGTGAGCTCACATTATCATGAATAAAACGATAACAACTATGAAATTCGTAACAAACAATATATCATATGTTAAATCAAGCTCTCATGACTTATAGGCAGATCAAGATGTATATATGAACTTCATTGATATTTTTAATGCCTCGTCTAGAAAAGAGACCAAAGATGCATGCCAGAGCTGACCTTAATTTTCAGGCAAATATCAACGGTGGTAGAGGAGAGGGCTCATTGATGGATGTTGTCGTCGAAACATTTTATTGCTTATTTTTTTCTTTTTCTTTTTCTTCTTATGGGGCAATGTGCAGGCCTTCTCAAAGGATCCATCGATGCCATACTGCACGCATTGAGAGTCCATACCAATTGGATTTGAAGGACTAATTGATATAAAGCTTAAGGCATTGGTTTGATTCCCAATTGGACGGCCCAAAAAAAGGCCAACTTATTGGTTCAGGCCTCTGGGTTTAAAAATTAAAGCATCTCTGTTGATGTATTTGAGGTACACGTGTATCTTAAAAGAGTTCCCCCTCATATGATCTACGCTGTCGTATTAAATACCTTGTCTGCATGGTTTAATCCCATTCAATATCTAGTCGGATGACGTGTATCACTCTTTATAACACGTACACACAAAGTTTTAAATGGAGGTCGGGTAAAATTTATTTATTTTTATTTAAAATTATATATGTTTGTATTGTTTTGATATATATTGAAAGTGATTTTTAAAAAATAAAGAAATATATATTAATAATAAAAAAAAACAATCATTAAAACACTCGCCAATACCTCCTTAATCATCAATAGATATCCGTAACTCAGTTATTAGACACAACCCAACACTGCAATATCAACCTCCGCACCTAGCACCTAGAACTTGAGAGCTCGTATGCCTGGACGTTGGATTGAGAACATCATCTTCTAGCAGTAGGATTCATTAAAATATAGACATACCATCGTGGTAAGAAACAAGTAGCCTAAGTAAAACTCGAATCAAAAAGCTCACAAGATGATTGGATTTTACAGTGATTTTCCCAGTTTCCACCGCGTTTTAGTTCTTACCGATCCAAAAGAGGAAAGGAGGAGGAGGAGGAATGCTTGTCCCGACCAAGCACACTACATATTTAAAGTTTTTTCTTTTCTTTTGGGTTTTGGATGACGAACTCGATGTTTTTGTTGATGGTTCGCTCATGAAAACAACATGTTTTCCCTCCCTTCGCCACCCTGAGAGACAATACAATTCTTGCACTCAACAAGTAGCTAGTCTTCACTTACGGAAGCTAGCTAGCTAGCCATCTCGCATGATCATTGCTTGAACATGTGAGTTGAAATTAATGAACTTGCTTGCAGGCAACAATTTAATTAGCTTCATAATGGCTAATGCTCAGTTATGCATTGATTAGTGAAGGAGTGGTCAGTCCTTTTTTCTTTATTTATTTATGTTTAATTATTGACCTGTCTCTTATTTATGCATTATGCACACACGTACAGTAAGAATCGGACAATAACAATAGATTAAATATCCTCAGTACTGAAGAAGAAATCTTGATAGATGAAGTGACTTGCGGTAACGGAGGTTCTGGTGCTGGTGTTTAAATGGGTTTATTTTAAGGAGAAATTAACATTAGCTCGAAATCTTGATAGAATGATAAGTTAGCTTTATAAAAAGATTCAATATTGGTTTGTTAAAATTCATTTTTGGATCTATCAACCTTTTCTTGTTCATGCCCAATTTTTGAAGCATAACAAAGTTTAGTTATGAATATCATAATTCTCTGATCAATCTTAATCTCATATTATAAATTAACTCAGTCAATTTATGCTTGATGAATCAACATGAATTTTATTTTGAAATAATATTATTTTAATTTTTTAATAAAAATTAAAAGCATTTAAAAAAATAATGTTATGACAAATAAAAAAATTAAAAAACTTTAGAGTTGATCTAAATAAAACAATTGAATCGTTGGTTGATTTAGCAGTTATCTAAGATTGATCAAACTAATTTTCAATTTGATTTAAAAATAAAAAAAGTATAGTTTATTATTATTATTATTTTTAAAGCATGGAAGATATCTTGAAATTCAAGGTTAATTCATGATATCAAACTCAAAGAAATATAAAAAGAAAAACCACACACCATTGTCGCCACTTGATTCAAGCCACAGGCTTGTAAATGGAAGCAAGGTGTCGCGTGTAAAGGCAACCAAATTGCATGCTTAGCTGAGATGTCAGCTTCTCTCTTGTAATGCCACCCAGCATACTCCTTCGCCACGATACCCATGCTCTTTTATCCCATGGTCAGCCACGTTGGACAGCATCCCAACTTTATCATGCCCTTAATCACCGTTCATCTCATGATCAACGGCTAATATGGATTGTGAAAAACCATCTAGTCAAGTGTGGATCCCTTATTATATGTGCTTTATCTTATAGCTTGTTTTGAGCCTTTCAATGAGGGCAAAAGACGAGAAGATCGTGCGTTCGGAACGTGGATTCCTTGATGGTTTAAGGACAATTTGGTCCTTCAAGCTAACCGACTCTCACAAATTGACCCTCATTTTCCCAGATATATACAGAAAAGTCCTTGGACTTTGATTTTAGAATTATGGGCATCCCTTCACCACAGTCCATCCATATTAAAGCCTTTTAAAAATTTTCAACTTTGTTTAATCATGTAAAACACTGTCAAATATGACGATAATAGTCCTAAATATTGGTATTACTTAGCAATGTCATTTAGGGTTTGAATCACCATTATGCAAGAAAAAATATTTCTTATTGTTTCATTGTTAAGCTATGAAAGATATATGAAATATTTAATTAAAGTTTGACCTAGAAAAGATTTAGATCTCATTTGTTTTTATGATTTGAATTTTTTTTTGTAAAAATTTGATTTTTTTATCTTTAAATTAAGTTTTTTTAAATATTTTTAGATTGTTTTAATATATTGATGTTAAAAATAATTTTAAAAAATATTATTTAAACGCATTCTCGAATGAAAATTACTTTAAAAAGCATCCGCTGCTACAATGTTAAACAAGTTCTTGTGTTTAGTATTGTAATAACTTTTGTGGTTGTTGTTTGAAAAAAATTATTTTATAAAAAATATTTTTATTTAAGGTTGATTTGGCATTTATATATGTTTAATTAAAGTTGTGGTTAAAATTGAGGTTAAATAAAAAATAGTTTAATGTTTTTGATTAAACAGATTTTCAAATTGAAATTATAAAATAATTATAATATATATATATATTAATATTGATGGTTTTTAATTTAAATATTATAAATTTAACTACCATTATTATATCATTAAGTAAATAATACATTATATCAGATATTTTTATTATTATTTCATTAATTTATCTACAATTTCATTACATATTAAATTTATTTGATAAGAACTATAGTTTTCATGGTTTTTAAAGCATGCAAGAAAATGAGGTAAAATATCATAAAAAATAAAATTAAAATTGCAATTAAATTCCACAAATGCTACATTCTCATGCGATGTTTTTCTAATTCATATAATATTATTAAATAAAATTATACACTAGTTTTTTAAGTAAAATACAATTTTAAAAAAATAATTTTTTTTTCAGGTTGTACGTTATCTAATGAGCACTGAAAATACTGTTTATGTGAACAGTGTCCAAATAAATTATTCACCTAACAAATTTGAAAAATAGCACTTAATTACTTTGTGAAAATCGACTATTTTAACTCAAGATATATAGATTTTATATAAATAATCAAATGCTTTTTAACATTATTAAATATGATATTTATGTGTTTTACTTTAAAAGCTAAAACTATCACATAAATAAATATCTTTTTAATCCTAGTACATAAAAGTTGATATTATAATATCTTGTTGCAAAATCAAATAGAAAATGGAAGGTAATGTTGTAATAATACTATAAAATATTATTTTAAAATTGTTTTTTGTCTTTATATGACATGAGAATCTATCTTTTTTTAAAAAAAAAAAATTAGATAATAATATATATTCAAGCACATGGCTATTTTCAGTCTCGTATAGAAAAATATAACTACTATCTTAATGATAACTATATTCAAGATTTTTAAACTAAATTTAGTAACTTAATTTGGAAATCTTGTAGTGCTTTAAACTTGTTGTTGGAGTGGTTATTGAGTCAAACTTATATAATTAGCTCATAACTAATCAATTAAAAAGACACTACTAGCTTATAAAAAATAACAACTTGAATTAATTATACCATTAGTTATACTATATAATTAGCTTTATTATATTATAATCTTTATTAGCGGACCCATCATAAGCTTAAAACAAGAATAACATAAGGAGTACTGCAGCAAGCATGCTCAACAGTTCCTCTCATTGTTCTGGGATAGAAAGTTTAAGGAATTAAGTGAGACTTGCTCATAATAAAAGGATTAGAATGTAATAAAACCAAATTACAAAGACCGAAAAGAATTCAGCAGTTAGAAGAATCCAAAATCAATGGTTATGCATTCAACAGCTTAAAATAATTTTAAATTTTAAATTAATATTTTTTTATTTTTAAATCATTTTAATATATTAATATTAAAAATAAATTTTAAAAAATAAAAATATATCATTTTAATATAATTTAAAAACAAAAAATATTTTAAATAACGACATAAAAAATACTCTCAAACGTCACTTACACTTCGAAAGATACCAGGTAGCTTATCTGGGCCCTTGTGGGTCTAAGAAGTTGACAGGTCAGTTCTCTCCTTGTTTCTATATAGTCTCCTCTCTGCTCCTGTTTGGTTTCTGTGACACACACTATCCCTCCTTTTTCTTTTTGGCTTTCCATAATCTGTGAGCATCTTTAAATTTTTTTCTTGATAACCCATTTTTATTAATGTGTTTTTGTGATTATTTTTGGTAAAAAGTTAGTTTTTTTTGGCGGGGTGGTTGTTAATTTTTAACTTGTTTCTTTGTTTTGATTAACTTTTTTTTGCAAGTTTGATTAAAGCTGGTTGGAATTTGGATTATTCTGTTAAATTAGAGTTAGTTTGAGTCAGCTTGCTTCTCCTTTTGTTTTGGAATGAAGAGCTAGGTGCTGATTATTTTCTGCTTTGGTGTAGTTGAGGCTTGAATAGGCATAAAGGGTTTGGAAGTTTTGATCTTTTACTTTATTAGTTTTGTAGAAGTGTAAAGATTGAATAAAGAATTGAGCTTTACTTGAGCCAAGATCATGCAGTGGCGAACTGCTTGTTTCTGAGTGAAATTTCATGACTTTATGTTAGACTTTCGATTTATGATTATTGAACTCGATATTAGCCTTTTTCTTGATTTTGCATGTTAATCACTTTGGATTAATGTGATTGATCATATTGGTTATTGTGTTTTCTGAATTGGACTTCTTTTTTTTTTTTTTTTAATTTTGTTAACGTGAATTTACAGGTGTAAAAATGGGAGTGAACTTGAAAGCAATTGGGGGGTTTGTGCTTCTTTCATATTTGTTGTTTGCTGTGGTATTATCTGAGTCAAGTGATCGTATGCTTAGAATTGGATTAAAAAAGGTGAAATTTGATAAGAACAACCGGATTGCTGCACGGCTTGATTCCCAAGAGGCTTTGAGAGCTTCTATTAGGAAGTATAATCTCCTTGGTAATCTTGGAGAATCTGAGGATACTGATATTGTTGCTTTAAAGAACTATTTTGATGCTCAGTACTATGGTGAGATTGGTGTTGGGACTCCTCCTCAGAAATTCACAGTCATTTTTGACACTGGTAGCTCCAATTTGTGGGTGCCATCATCTAAGTGCTATTTGTCGGTGAGTTTATGCATGTATTTTTTTATTTTTTTTTTGTGTTCGTTATATTTGCGTATCAAATAGAGTAATGGTTTCACTTTGCTAAGCAGGTTGCATGCTACTTCCATTCCAAGTACAACTCTGGAAAGTCGAGTACCTACAAGAAGAATGGTTTGGTTCCTTGCTAACAAAGAATTTATTATTATTTTTTTTTTGCTGTTTGTTCTATAAGAAATTTTATCCTGTTGATTTATATGTGGTGCATTGAATTTTTATCAAGAATGTTTAGGTCCGTAGGAAATATGGAAATGCTGCATGTTAATTACTTTCTTAGGTATGTGGTTGTCATGATGAGCTACTATGTATACATGCTAACATTAGCTAGGAACTAAGGATGCGATGCTATCATTATAATCCTAGGAACTAGGGATGCTATCATTGTAATCCTTAACCATACAATGCAGCACAAGCTACAATTTTTTAGTCTAAATCGCTTGTCATTCTGCAGTTGCGTGAGCTGTTTGGCTGGGAAACTATCATTTGATGTGATTACTCTTTTTTTTTCCTTCTTGAAACTGAGTCTATTATGATGAATTTTGCAGGAAGAATTGCTGAAATTCAGTATGGCAGTGGATCCATTTCTGGTTTCTTCAGTATTGATGCTGTCGAAGTTGGTAACCTGGTTGTGAAAGATCAGGTAATGTTGTGCCTTGCAACTTATTTGCATGTTATTACATGGTGTGATGAGTCTGTTCTCACTCCTGTTTTTGAATTTTAAGGAATTTATTGAGGCAACCAAGGAGCCTAGTATCACATTTTTGGTGGGCAAGTTTGATGGTATTTTGGGACTTGGGTTCAAAGAAATTGCAGTAGGAGGTGCTGTTCCAGTCTGGTACTTGTCTTATCTCTTAGTTCTCATTGATTATCTAAACCTTTTTTATGGTTTGTGTTTGAGTTGACATATTGCATTTTGAACAGGGACAACATGATTAAACAGGGTCTCATCAAGGAACCATTATTTTCTTTTTGGCTTAACCGCAATGCGGATGATGAAGAAGGGGGAGAAATTGTATTTGGTGGGATGGACCCAAATCATTACAAGGGCAAGCACACATATGTTCCTGTGACACAGAAAGGCTATTGGCAGGTTGTTGGCTGTAACCTTTTCTTTTCTTGGAGTTCTAAATATATGTCATCTGTATTTTTCAATAATTTTTCTCATTTTGTTGTATCATAATTCCTGTTCATAGTTCGACATGGGTGATGTCATTGTTGGTGATAAATCAACCGGTATGTTCTCTCGTAGTAACTGTACTTTTTATATAGAAACTCACATATACCAGCAGGGAAAAGCTCAATAAGATATATTCTATGTATCTACAGCTACAATTATCCTTTTGTCATTATGTATATGTGCTCTCTTGCATATGATTTATACTACCTCTCATTATATGGTCTAATTACCTAAGGATACTGCTATTCAGGGTATTGTGCTGGTGGTTGTGCTGCAATTGCGGATTCTGGAACTTCCTTGTTGGCAGGTCCAACGGTATGAACAATACTTCAGCTTGTTGGATGTGTCCTTGTTGATATCTTATTCAGTACAATTTGATAGCTAACTGTTTAACTATCCTATTTTTTGTCCATTGGGTTGAAGTTATGTTGATTGCCTAGAACAGAATGGATGAAAATGTGAAGCTATTAATGCTTTTTACCCTGTTGGTTTGAAGATTTAAAGATGAGTTCATTCTCTAGTGTTTTCTTGCCCTGCTCTGGATATAACTTCTGATATGGATTCTGACTTTGAATTGTACTTTCATATCGTGGCTTTTGATGTGATTTTTTTGTAATTTTTTTGATGTACCTGGAATATCTTGACAATGTTCACTTTTGTCATTTGACCTAGCATTCTAATAGGCTTCTAAGACTTTAAAGTTGGGGCATAGACTTTGAAAATAATAAATTTTGATGCAAAGCATTTATAGGAAAAATGAGAATCTTATATGATCGAGGTCCATGATTCTGCTGTCAATTTTCTTGTGCATAAAATATTTTGGTGGTCTGTGTTATTTTTTTTCAGGCTATAATTACCATGATAAATCATGCCATTGGAGCCACTGGAGTGGTTAGCCAGCAATGCAAGGCTGTAGTTTCACAGTATGGGGAAGTCATTATGAATTTGCTGCTGTCCGAGGTGATACTGGCCTTGTATTTCAGATGTTTGATTTCTGAAAACCTGGCTGATAAAAATCTTAGATGAGAAAATGGGTGTAGTCAGCATCTATTTATGGATTTGTTTGTGTTCCTTCGTATGTATTTACAGGTACAGCCAAAGAAGATCTGCTCTCAAATTGGACTCTGCACATTTGATGGAACCCGTGGCATAAGGTTGGGCTCTAAAGATGTTCTCTTGTTATGCTTATGCTTTCACAGTTTTACCAGGAGGCATTACTTTTTCTCCTGTATAAAACCCCCTTCTGCTATTTTTTTTTAATAAGTACAAGAAAATTCATGAAAGTCAACACAATTTCATGGAAGCGAATTCTTGCCTCCATGCATCTTGCTGCTTATGTTACTAGAAAGGTTTACTGTGTGTTGTGAATAGGCAGTTAACTTAGATGTTTGTGATTTTGCTTAGCATGGGCATTCAGAGTGTGGTGGATGAGGGCAGTGACAAGTCATCTGGTGTTCTTGGTGATGCAATGTGCTCTGCTTGTGAAATGGCAGTTTTCTGGATGCGAAGCCAGCTTCAGCAGAACCAGACACAAGATCATGTATTGGACTATGCCAATCAGGTGAATTAAATGACTTGTACTTTATCTATTAACTACTGCAAAAAATTATTGAACTTCATCAATCAGGTGTGATACATGCATTGTTCCCTAATATGCTTCTCTTGCTGATACCTGTGATAATTTCACAGCTCTGTGAACGTGTTCCAAACCCGACAGGACAATCAGCTGTTGACTGTGGAAGTGTTTTTTCAATGCCTACAATTGCCTTCACCATTGGAGGCAAAGAGTTTGAGCTTGCCCCAGAGGAGGTATGGCAGCTGAACCAGTCTTACCGTTCATGCTATCAAGGGATGTTTCCCTTTTTTTTCCTATTTCCTTGAAATTATGCATTTTTAACTGATTTTGAAATACACAAGTTGGTGAAATACAACCATCTATTCATCTTAATAATGAGGTATCACTGATTGCAAAATTGTGATGTTTTGATTCATTGTTGCGAACATTATTCTAAGGACTGCCACTTGTGCTAGGATGATAGTCTTTATGGACATTTTAATAGGACTATATTAATGTAATTATATTAGGATGGATATCTGTAGTCTAAAGTTTATATCTAGTAGTAATGGCTTATTGTCCAACAAAGGCCTCAGGTAGAATTTGGATACAGCCCACCTTTCCTCCATAGGAGCATGAAGTGCTCCTATTGAATATGCAACACAACTTACTATTACAGGAATCAATGCCCTTTAAATGTGCTAAATATATCAAACGTGTATATTAATTCGTAGAACTGATGGCACTTTCCTGCTTCATGATCAGTACATTCTCAAGGTTGGCCAAGGTCCAGCGGCCCAGTGCATCAGTGGTTTTACTGCTATGGATATACCTCCTCCTCGTGGACCTCTTTGGTATATTATTTTCTAATCAAACCTTCTTAAGGATTCTAGAACTATTTTTGCTTGCTTTATCACCTTATCCATGCTCATGGATGGTCATAATGTTCTTTTAAATCTCACTTATTGATCTTCCACAATCCAGGATACTGGGAGATGTTTTCATGGGACGCTACCATACTGTCTTTGATTCTGGAAAGCTTAGAGTTGGATTTGCTGAGGCAGCGTAAAGGATTTGTCTTTGGGGTCCTTGTCTCAAATTCCTCCCCTTTATCAACTAATATGTAATGTAGGGAGTCACTGGCGAATATGAAAGTGCTGGCCGCAGCTTTAAATAAGTAGTTTCTCTTGTAGATATTTGCTTGCTTCCTTCTTTCAAGTTTTAGTAGCAGCAGAGATTGATGCGGTAGAAAGTAACATGAAGTGAATGTGGGTTCAAGTTCCGTGTGCCTTGCCCCCCTTAATCCATGCAATTATCTGAGCTCTTGTCCAGGTTATTTTATAATCTATCCTAAGCATAGAGGGCAAGGAATAAATGGCCTTGGACAGTTAGGTTAAATTTAAATCGATATATTTCCAGCGGGCTCATGGAGATGACTAATGCTTTTCTGGCATAAATATAATATCTTTGATTTACAGGCCCATTTATTTGGAAAGTTTAATCTGTTCAGGTTTAGGTTGGTATCAGACTCTGGCTTCTAGTCTTCTCTCTTGTAATAATCTTTCAAGTTTTTCATCACGAGGACAATTGTTTCTATTTTTTATTTTATTTTTGTTTTCCAAGTTTCACCAGAGATGTTAAAGCATGAATATAGCTTTGTGGGGGCATGGAAAGTGAGTCTAGTTTATGGGAAATGCCGCTCCATTACTGATAATAGCTCCACTCAATAATGGCATTGCAAGAACTTAAAATGGAACTATCCACTTGAGAGCTATAATAACTATCAGCACTAAATGTTGATTTCATAATAAGAAAGGGTTTGGTTTATGATCATTTTGCCTGTGGTGAGTAGTGGTTTATGTTCATTTTGCCTGTCTTCTGTGAATAGTTATCAGACAAGGTCTAGACCGTCAGACCAGGTCCAGACGGATTTGGAAAACGGTTTGGGTTAAAGAGTTTTTACGGACTGGGTTAATATTAATTTGGGTGAAGTCTCAGTTATGAGTTTCCTAGGTTAAATAACCGGGCTGGATTTGGGTGGTTTAATAACTATGGTTTGGTGTGGAGACAGCATGTGTTTGGTGTGTATTGAACTATCGGCCGGATTCTTCCTCCATCAACATTCGAGCCTTGCTCTCTAAACATGTCACAAGAATTTCCATGCATTCGAGTGTTGTTTGCTCACCAAACACGTCTCATGAACTTCTATATAGAATAGGGATGAGCTCGCGTGTGCTTCAATGCTTTTCCTGGCTTGCTGCTCCCAATCAAGCAAATCAGGCCACTTTTCATTTACACATATTGTCTGGTCACCAAAGCGCTGACTGTCAGCACGCGTGCTGCCTCCCCAACTGCCAGTTCTGATGGTCCTTTTCTTGGTAGTTAAGCACCAAAGAAATTGGCAGGTGAGGTTGAAAGTGAGGTAGAAAGACAGGACAGGCATGCAAAATATGTTTCTTAACAGTCGAAAGCACTTCCTGTTGTTATCGGATAGTCCAAGAGTGAAGACTTAGATCACTCTGTCAAAGAAACCGCACTGCCTTGCTATGGTCAATTATTGATAGAATCTTTTTTTTTTTTTTGATGATGATGCATGTTTAGTTTAATGATCGAAGGTAATTGCTCTACCAGATCTGGACAAATACATGGATATTCAATTCCTCGGTCAATGGTTGCAACTGGCTAAAAGGCAATGGCTCAACCCAACAACGGACATCGGGCACTGATGTACCTCCTTGATTTTTGTAATGAAAAACCTGAAAGCATAAAAAATGTCATCCCACTCCTGGAAGGGCAGGTAGCAACATAGTAGGTGGATGTCACCATGGTTTCAGTGCCTTGTAACACGTTTTCTGAATTTAATTTAATTTAAGGATTTAAATGAAAATTCATGTTTGAAATCTCTTTAAATATCAAGAATTGAATTTTAAAAGAAATTTAATTTCTAAAATAATACAAAAATAAATAAGAATGTCAACTCTTTTAATTTACAATTATAAAACTAGTTTTCTCAAAATAATATTATTTTTAAATAAAAGTTACAAACAAAGTAATAAAAGCAAGTTAACTCATCTTATCTTCTCCGGTGATTGTTGAGGCCTGCGATCCATTTATGTCATAATACACAGAATATATCTAAGCAGCTCAGACAATTAGCCTTTTGTTTCATCTCCTAGCAGGAATTTTATTCTTTTGCAAGCTTTTTCTCACTTTTTTTTCCGCCAGAAAGCATGGAATGCTACTAAAGACAGCCGCCGGCTGCCCTGAAAACTTGTCAGCACATAGAAATTGCACCTGTGATCTTTGCTATTGAAGTTGGTTGCTCTCTAGACAACTATCACTCTGCGAGCGAGCCCCTCTAGTTTTTTTCTGTTATAATCTTGTAATATACGCCTCATCCATTTCTTTTCCAATAAAAATATACATGTGATGAAAAAGAACTGGAGATGCATTAAATTAATCGTATCGATAAGATATCAATAATAGTTAAACTATTAGATTTAAACTTACCGAGTTTTTTTCATAATCTAATTCAATTCACGATTTTAATGATATCAACTCACCCTCTCCATTAATCTATGAAATAAATCCCAGTGAGAGTGTGTATCTTTATGCATAAAATAGTGAATTTCACATTAATTTTTTTTTCCTTGCATGTGAAGGAAAGCAATCAAAATCTAACTTTGTGAGTTCCAAGCATGAATGAGGTTGCAAAGGGCTGCTAGGAAGAGTCCAAAGCATGGCATCATCCTGAACAGCTACAACGTCTCTTCAAGATACTCGAATGTATCCTTGCTGTGTAAGGATCTTTCACTCCACTTTATGTAACTGTAATTTACACCCATCATCCATTCATCAGAACTAAAATGAAGAGTTTGATCTTTACTTTGAGAAGAACTCGTACGTTCGACACATGCACAGGCAACTCATGGGTCCCAAACCCTTTACCGAAAGCCAAAGTATAAGAGCTGAAAGGGAGAGATATAGTGAAGCCAAGGGATTGGTTGTTGGCACATGAAGAAAGCAACTCAACGGTTTGTGTTCCTTGGAAGGAACGTATGATGGATACCATAAGAGTGCACAAAGCAAGGACTCATCCTCCTAAAAGCTATTCCCATAAAGAGAAAATATCATAGCCAATCAATAATTTTTTTTTATATATAAAATTTTAATTCAAGACATAATTGAACTTAGGTTTTGAATTTTTTTTAAATTATCAATTTAAGTGTTACAAACCTCAAAGCTACTACAATTTATCTGATCATTAAGTTTAGAGTCTCAAAAAATAAATTACAGTAAGTATAAATTAACACAAATATCTATAATTATTAAAAAGAAAAAGAGACCTTGCTATCATATATGATTCGGATTTTGATTTGATAAAAAGTTTTTAATCTAGGTATAATAGTGAATGTTTTCTTTATTCAAATTATACTTCACATTTTAATACGAGAAACATCCATTAAACTCAAATCAATACCATTATCATCGAGAATCATTCATTTCAAGAGCAACCATCTTGATCCAATAATAGCTCCCTTCCATGCTCGCTATCTTTGCTCATAAATGATTGCTAGCTGGAAGAATATTCCTTGACCAAAATAATTAGCATTGGATCCATGAACGTGGAGAGAGTCATTACAAAATGAAACCCTAATTATATTGACTTTTACTGCAAATTAATTATGACACTCCAACTTATAACTAATATTATTAACTAATATTAGATAACTAATATTTATCTAGCTAGGTTCAAGGTATCAATAACATGGCATTATTGGGGGTTTACCTCCTCATTGTCTATTACCATTAGAGAGACTTCAGTTTCAAAGTCAATAATTAACAATGGAGATTAAGCTTAAATCCACTGATCTATCCAACCACCTCTTATCGCCCAATCAACCTCCCTGAAGAATAGAATATCCCGTGCAATTGTGCCATATCCATTGTATGATCCCACACTCTTTCACAAAGATGTAATTACCACAAATCATGCACGTTCTCACGTGGTGTCTCGTGAACAAAGCATATTGCGTAGCCAAGCTAAGCTAAGCTCAGCGTCAGGATTAAGCAATCGGCCTTCAAAAGCCGGCCAAAGCTTGCAACCCACCCGCTTCTCGACACGTGGAAGTGTCTTCTTTAGAGAGAGAGAGAGAGAAACGGCGGCCGCCCATTGGCCACAAAATAAATATGCTAAAATAAAATTTAATGAAGAAAGCCATGTTTCTTGCATTAAAGCCAAACGTACCAAACCAGACGCTTGAACTACTGTTTGCATATGTGCTGTGTGTGTGTCTATGTGTATAAATATAATATAATTATCAATGCAAACAATTCAGCAAGCATAATACACATTCTTTAAATTTTGCCACACCCCCCCACTTTTCTCTCCAAAATGGACTGGACTAGAGGCCAAACCATTGGCCATGGCTCCTCGTCCACCGTCTCGATGGCCAAGGCCAACCGGTCCGGCCAAGTCTTTGCGGTTAAGTCAGCTGAGCTATTGAAATCGGAGTCTCTCCAAAGAGAGCAAAGTATTCTTTCAACATTGAAGTGTCCACAAATTGTGGTGTACAAGGGGTGTGACATTACTAACGAGAATGGTAAGTTGTTCTATAATCTTTTCTTGGAGTACATATCCGGTGGCACGCTTATCGATGCTATTCGGGAGGGCGGAGGCTGTCTCGACGAGGCTATGATCAGATTGTATGCCCGGACGATTTTGCTTGGCCTTGAGTACCTTCATTGCAATGGTATAGTGCATTGTGACATTAAGGGTCATAATATTTTGGTCACCGGTGATGGGGCAAAAATTGCTGACTTGGGTTGTGCTAAGCGGGTTGATGAGGTGTCGGGGGATGACTTGAATACGACAGCGCCAATTGCAGGCACTCCGCTTTACATGGCACCTGAGGTGGCGCGTGGGGAGCAGCAAGGGTTCCCAGCTGATATCTGGTCTGTCGGGTGCACCGTTGTTGAGATGGCTACCGGACAAGCTCCATGGGTAGATGTCTCAGACCCAGTTTCAGCCCTTTACCAAATTGGGTTTTCAGGTAACGTGCCAGAGATTCCAAGCTTCATGTCTAAGCAAGCCAAGGACTTTTTGAGCAAGTGCCTGAAGAGGGACCCAGGAGAAAGGTGGTCAGCCAGTGAACTGCTTAAACATGACTTCATTACCGAGGAGCCAAATTCTGATTTGAAGGAGACTATTAGCAGCACAAATTTAGACACTCCAACATGTGTACTGGATCAAGTCTTATGGGACTCGATAGAGGAGTTCGAGACAACTTGGGATTTGTCCCATGAAAGCCCTTCGGTCTCTCCAGTTGAAAGAATCAAGCAATTGACTGAAGGCAATGGAGAAGTGCCCAATTGGTCAAGGGATGATACTTGGATCACGGTAAGAAGCAACGAACAAGAAACAGTTCCTTGTAGTGAGGATTATAACTTGGCGTGTGCCAATGGCCACGTCGGCCATGGTGGGGCAGAGACAGCTTGGGCTAGCATGGAATATGACTTTGTCTTCTTTCTTAATGAACCCACGTGTATCAGTGGGAATAACACTAGCAGTAGTGTTGGTTTTGGCGAAGGTAGCAGGCATAAAATATTATTGATGTCTTGTGAATGTAGAAAAGGTTCTTTATGTGGCAGTTCATATTTTTTGAAGGAAATAAACTTCGGTTTTCTACATGGCAATGCTTGCACATGGTTGTTTAAAAATACATGTTTCCTCATAAATCACAGTTGTTAAATTTGGCTCCATAGTTGATCTGAGAAATTTGAAATCCAAACCTACTCAAGCTAATTTTTTTATTGAATAGGATAAAATAATAATTTGATGAAATTTGATTGATTTTTTTAATAATTTGATTAGTATAGTCAAATCATATAAAATCAATATCAATAACAAAAAAATAATAATTAAATAATGTTGATGCAATGAGAACGACATTGACAGAGGTTATTTCCAACTAAAAACTTAATTAATCAAGTCCGAGTGAATTGATTTCGTTTATCTTATTTTTTATTATTTTCTAATCAGTCCCTTTAATAAATCAATTTCTTTTAAAAAAATAAAAAGTCTGAGTGAATTGAAATAGTTTAATTGATTTGTAAAATTGATTATACCATTAATTATTATAAATTTATTAGTGATTATTATTGTAAATTATAAGCTATCTCTTTCCCATAAGCAAATTGGAACACAATTGACATTTGTCGCAGCCCACCATGAAAAGCTAGCTAATTAGTTCTTTTCAATGCATTTATTCTCCTGTTTCTCCGACTTACCAGATGTCAGTAATAGGGAACTTGGTGGTTGCAAGGACAGCATCACAGGTGAGGTGGAAAGAAAGTGCTATTTGCATTTTCCCCCCCTAGGCATTGTACATTACTTAGTGCTCTTTGTTACACTTTCTCAGCGTTTATCAGGTGGGAATAGCTTTCCGGCACTGTTGAGGCCTGTATTCTTGTTCTTTGCTGCACCAAGCACGGCAAGTTTAGCTTGAACTCCATTTCTGGAGCTTTTTAATACGGCCTCAAAGATGCTGCCCTTTCTTCGTTCCAATTCATGCCTCTGACATGCTACGTTCAAAACTAGGGCTGTGACAATACCATATTTGTTCTGTGTGATGAAGAGTTTGCTTCAACTCTAATTTATCATTCTCTATGCTGTGTAACAGGCTTGTACGCCAGTTCTTTTCAAGAAATCATTGAGAAAATTGACGGTTGCGTGGTGGGCTTATTCACCCACATTAACACGCCTGGCATCCGTTTCTGCTGAATATGCAAACGAGGTTAAAGGTCCTATAGCAACAGCAAAAGACGCTTGTTTTATCTGCACTTTCAGTTCCGATCTTCCTTGGCTTGATGGTACTCGCCGTTATAAACACTGATAGGGATCTCCGTAAAACTGATCCTGCGCTCAATTGTAAATACTGATAATTTTTCCAGTATTTCAAAAACAATAACTTGAGGTTAAATTAATCATTGTCAATTGTAAACACAAATCATAATTACAGTCACAGTTTGAGTCACACTTCTGTCAATTCATCACTGGCCTCAAAAAAGTTAGCCCGATTCACCAGGACAAATATTCAGAAACAAGAGAATATCAGCCGTATTTGTTCTCTTTAACAAAAATCCATGTTGGGAAAAAAACATACCAGAATTACTGCTGACAAAATACATCCCTTCTTTTTCAGCGTCAAGCTCTACATTTGAATTGAACTTGACACAAAATGAGAACCTATTTTTACACTCCTTTTCTCTGCTTTTCAATGTGTCCTTTTTCTCCACACTTACAGGCTTACAACAATGCATGGATGGCAATTAACCCCTAACTATGAAACCCATCAAGAAAATCCCCAGTAATAGAATGAGAGAGAAAAAAAAAACTGATGATAAAAAGGTTATTTGACAAGTGGGGCTTAGTTCCTCAAGTATTCTTCTTGCTAGTTGAACGTGAAAATCTCAAGTCCAGAGATTGCAACTGGCTCCTTAGGTTCTGGTTTTCTTCAAGCAAACGATCATACTCAAGAAGGAACCCTTCAGATTGCTTACTTAGAGCAATTGCATTGGCTTCTGATGTATTTACCTCCTTTGTCTTGATTTCCAATTCAGATTCCAGCTGTTGAAGTTTTTCTCGCAGTGTGGATGCCTCTGCTTCTAATGCTTTGGTCTCCTCAACCTTCCCATCCTCAAAACTTCGATTTTGTTTCTTTACATCCTCCATGGTCTTCCTCCTCACACGGAGTTCTCTAATATAATGGTGCAGTCGGTCTATCATTAGTCCAAGAAAAAGGATGGAACCTGCACATAGTTATCTCAAGTTTATACAAATTGAAGTGCGAAAAAGGTCTCTAGAAACAAGGAATTCTCAAAAGTAAATTGCGTAGTCTATCAACTCAAAAAAATAAAATACAATAAAATAAATGATTTAGAAACAGACAAGACTCACTTCTAAAAGTGCTACCCAGAAAAGATATATTTCTCAAGAGAAAGCAATTACACCACTCCCTCTATACACTATTTACAGAAATACAGTTTCCAACACTATATTCTAGAAGATTCCTGAACAAGTTCACTGGAAAGCTATTCTAAAAATACAAGAAAGAGATCGCATGGCATTACAGCCATTTTAAATTAAGGTAATAGTCATTCTGAGACTGTGCAGAAGTTCATAGCATGTTGAATATTACATCTTGCGTAACAAGGTTTCCTTTGCACAATTTACTGCCAGTAAATGGCGAGAGAGAAGAATCAGAAGAAGGATGATGCCAACCACCAAGTGTAAAAGTTTGATAACAGCAAATGTTCAGAAATGAAAACAGATACTTGAAGTTACAAAATTGGATTATGACCAAGGTGTTGCAAAGCATCTGAAGCACAGCATTCTGAAATGAAAAACTTATGGCTGAAAAACAGCATGTTGAATTTTATTATAACTGAGGTTGGACAGCATTCTGAAATGAATAGATATTGGAAGTTATATAACCCACCTTCAGCTTATAGTTATTTGCATTTATAACCATAATCAGTGTACAATAGACCAGAGCATGTATAATGGGGAAAAAATTAGTACAGCTGAAGAGAACTCCATTGGTGTTAGAAGATGCAATATTTGAAAGTACTTTTGCATATATATGATTCACGATGTTCTAAGTTTGACATCCCAAGGAAACCATAGGTATGCAAGGTATGACACATGCATAGACCAGAGCACATATAATGGGGAAAAAGTTCATACAGCCGAAGAGAACTCCACTGGTATTAAACGATGCCATACTTGGAAGTACTTTTTACAGGTATGCGATTAAGGATGTTCTGAGTTTGACATCTCAAGGGAACCATAGGTCTGCAGGGCATGACACATGGATAGAAAGGTACGATATCATTGCTTCACTATATAGAAGTGCTATAATGAGAAAAAAAAATAAAAATCACCATGTATCGCTCTTTATTTAAAGTTTCCTAGTCACGGCATTCTTTTCTTTTTTTCTTGTAAAGGATAAGCACATTTTCTCCACCTTATGGCATTACTATAGCATCAACGCAGAGTTCAACCATCTAACTTGAAAAGGCAGAGGAACACGTGAAGACATCAATGCTATTCAAAATGATTTTCCTCATCAAATAAGTGCCACATGCTGTCTTTTAGAGCTTGATCACAGCAGTAAAGAAAGAATCACTTAATGGAAATGCATCGATGCCATTCAAAATGATTTTCCTCCATCAAATAAGTGTCACATGCTGTCTTTAAGAGCTTGATCACAACAATAAAGAAAGAATCACTTAATGGACAATCTCCAAAAATCATGAGCAAAGAGGTCCAAATCCAAAGTCCTCCCTTGATCTAACAAGGAAAAACATAATATTTGGACTCCATTTGCTAAAGGTCAATCAAAATTCTGACATTGGAGTTATGCAACTCAAGATATTCTTTTCTTCCGTGGCACTAATTGCTTGATGATTTATCTTCCATAATGATGGTGGATAAAATGCTATCTTTCTAAATTCTAAAAAACCTAGCTAATAATAAAGATGGTAAAATCAAATGCCTCATTCATCACATCATTCAACATGCATGATTTGAAGCAAGGAAAAAAAAAACCCTCAATTTCACAATCAAAATTCAAGAACAAATCTCGAATTTAGGTATCATTCTTCAGCATTATATCATTCTTCAGCGTTATATCATTCTTCAGCGCTAACAATGGATCTAAGATATTTCCAATCCAAAATGAAATAGCAATTTTTCTCATCAAATCATGAGTAGAACAGATAAATTATCAGCCCCACCAAACCAATCACAAACATATCAACGAAATCAAATCTTAGCAGACAATCCAATCACATTACATTAACCCCACAAAGCTGAAAACTTTAACAAAACAAAAAAAACATAAAACCAAAAATAACTCAAGAAACCAAGAATTGTTACCCATAAGAGTAGCCTCCAGCAGATGTTTAGCCAGAAGAACCTGGTCTGTAGGATTAACAGCACCACCATCATCGATCCAGCGTTTCTGGATCTTCACCATACTATAAACACTTGACATTAAAACCACAAACACTGTCCCTCCAACTGTCTTAACGATGACTGGTCCCCGCCCTCTCTTGACCCGATCCAAGCTCATTATCAACAACTTCCTTAATGGGGTCTTGAAAACAAATAACAATATCATTGCCATCTCTGAAAATATCACTGTAAACAAAAGCTGAATCATTTTTTGGAGTTCTTTTTCTAGTAAAGGTTGAGTCTTTTGTGTTAAATTTTAAAAAGGTTGAATCGTTGGGTGTCCAGGATCAAGAATTTTTTGGGTTTGAGGTTATTTATAGCAATGAAGATGATGATCGAAGAAAGGTTACTGAGATCACGTAAAAGAAGAGGTTTTTATTGAATGGAATGGAGAAAGAGACGGTGGGTTTTGTATTTCGTAGTATTGATGAGAATAATTTTGAAGTCTCCTTTGAAATGTTTTTTCTTTTGTTTTTTTTTTTATTTACGTGTGATGTCCGGACCAGCTTACGCGCACCACGATTAATTCACACGGCTCACTGAACATCCTGCAAGCCCAGTGAACAGGTAAGGCACCGCAGGGGTGACAGACGTGTATGGTGAGGTTCGAACCCCTAATGCAGAGGAAGGGGACAAGCTCTTTTCACCGCTAGACTAGAACCTCACTCCCTGAAATGTTTTTTTTTTTATTGTCATGTGAAGGTAGAAATTTATATAGTCCTTGTATCTTTCGAATTTAGTCAAATTAATCCTTTACTCTGAATGGAGACACATAAATCCTTCCAATATGAGAGTGTTTCATTTTAGGGTTCCTGCTACTTATAACTAGATTTAAGGTATAATATTTCTATGACGAAAAGATTACGCAAATATCACAAGTAAGAATATAAATTCAAGCCATTAACACTTCATAGTAAGGTCTTTTGAATAATATTTTAGTTAAATCAATTTTTTATTTTTAGATCAAATTAAATTATTTATTTTTATTTATTGATAACAGAAATTTTCAATACAAATCTACATGCACAATATTTGCATATTGACAAATAAGTGCTATGTCCAAGGCTTTGATATACCTTTATCTATCTATTTATCTATCTATATATATATTAAAATTAAATTGAATTGATTGATTTAATAATAAAAAAATATATTTTGAATTGATTTTTTTAAACAAAGCCATGAATCATTGGTGTAATTGACTCAATAAAAAATGACTTGGAATTTAATTAAATTTAAAATCAAAGTAATTGAGAATCATATTAAACCAAGTAAAGTCAACTTGCCATGTATTTTTTTTATAAAAAAATAAATAAAATATTTCTAGATAATGTTGAATCAAATCCAAATTGAATTAAATTGAAAAATTATTGATTGAATTGAATTAACTGGTTAATGAATCCGCTCATTAAAAATTCAAACTCTAATTTAATTATGATAGAAAATATAAATTTTTTTTCTAGATAATATTGAACCGGATCTAAATCCAATTAAATTGAGTAAACAAGCTAATGAATTGAATGTTTCATTATAGATAGGCATTAATAGATCAATTTAATATAAAGTGTAAACTTAAAGAAAGAGGATCAAATTGACTAAAATATTTAAGACAGGTGATTTGACTAAATGTTAAAATTGATGGACTGACTGCCTGTGATTTTTGTACCAAATAATTTAATTACATGTTTTTTACTCATAAGAATCCCCCGCTGGAACATGAAAAAATGATTGTCCTTTTTCCTTCACTAGCATTCTTGAACGTTTCTTGCATTTAACTTATAATCTAAGAGTTCCTTTTATTTTATTTTTTAGTTTCAACGTTAAAAAAAATTAATGATTTGATTAATAAAAAATATAACTTGATTTAAAAAAAAATCAAAACAATTATTTTCTAAAATATTATTACATGAATTCACTTCATTATTTGATTTAGCAAATTCACGACTCAAGTCAAGTCATGGGTGTTATTGAGTTTAAAAATTTTATTTTTATTTAATTATTTGGTTACAAAAATTTTAAAATTAAAAAAATACTAAATAATAAAATTAAAAAAATAAAAAATGTTGAAAAAACAGAAAGAAAAAAGGGAGGGTAGTGCAAGAAAAAGGAACCACTTCCTTCACCGTGAAGGAATTGAGTTGGGGTCCCCAACTCTTTTTTATGTAGAAAGTAATGGTTATGTATTTATGAGAAGGGAAAATGATATACAAATCGTAAGATTTTGTGGGACTTTTGTCGATGAAATCATGAAATTCCTCCGATCGAACTTACTATAATTAATTTATTAACAAAGCTTCAACCTAATCGATCCCTTGTATGCTAAAATTAGTTGATGCTGCTGCTGATAATGATCAATGCCGGAACTCAATCTCTGTCTCAAGAATACTTCTCAATTTTGTTTGCGAGTGTTAGAAAAAGAGTGGGAAAGTGAAAGTTAAAAATAGACATCTCCCATTGTGCCTAAAATCAAAGACATAAGACAAGTACCAAGCAGCTTGTAGCTTAGTGGTGTAAGGCGCTGCTCGTCTTCTTTCGAACTTCGGTTCGAGTCCCAGTGAGAATAGGGCTGGCGAGTAGTGTCCTTCCTCGTTCTGCTGGCTCCTTGCTGTGTGGTACGCCTGTCATTCTCGCGGTGCCTAACCTGTTCACTGAGACTTACCGGATATCCAGTAGACCGTGGGATTAGTCGTGGTGCGCGTAAACTGGCCTGGATACCCACGTTAATAAAAAAAAAAAGACATAAGACAAGCAAATAGTTGTTCTGGATTTGATTTTTTTTTTTAAGAATGTTTTGTAGCTTCTAGTTTCGAGTTATTAAGGAAAGAAACGAATGCATCAAGAAGTTACTTCTTTTTCTCAAGAACAAAAACGAACCTTTCCGGTGTTTATTCTTGGTGACCTTGCTAAGTAAAGTGTGGCGTAAAGAAGAAGAAGAGAGAGAATGAACTGTGAGGGACATTAGTACTCTAGCTACCATTACTTGTTTTATGGGAAGTTTTATTCCAAGAAGTCATAGCCTGCAGTTTGGTTTATCATTGGATTAAAATCCATTTTTTACATAGAGGTCTGAACAGTGAGGATGAGATTCCAACCTGAAAGGTGTTTTATTCTTTGAAATATTTCAGATCAGTTTTCAGATCTGATTGTCTTTGTGTATATTATATTTGATCTAACTGTTAAATAACTTTGATTTTAGCTTCTTTTTTTTTTTATCTTTATTATGCATGTTGATGTTTACAAATTATTATCCAAACATGAATATAAATCATTTACAAGTCATTTCATAAAACATTCCACTACCAACCCAACCCAACCATAGCTATAAAAAAACCCTTTAACAGCTCCACAAACACTGTAATCACAAGCAAAACTCCTCACTAGCAAAACATCAAAACTTACCATAAATAACAAAAACAAAAAACCTAAACTATCCTTGTATGGTACACCACTGGAAAAAAAAAACACAATCACTGTCAACTTAGGGTACGCCCCTCGTAACAATTTCCTCCTTTTAATACAATTACTATTATACAAAAAAGAAGCTATATAAACTATAAAATAGGTGACAAAAGATAAATACTATATGCTAAAAATTACCCTAAAAGATTGAATTTTTTTGATAAAGATGGAACAACCTTTTGTGCCGGTGGTGATGTTGCCACCGTGATTCATCTGGGATGCTCACTGTATATAGTAATGTTTGGTCTTTATTTCAAAACAGGAAAAAAGTAAAGATAACTAGAACAAAAAGACTCTTAACATATCCTTCTTCTTTTATATCAACAGGCTTTTAAGTTCTAAAATGAAATTTTAGAATATTATTTATATTATTATCTAATATATATTTTTTAAAATATTATTAGAACTTGAAATTTATATAAACTTATATTACTTTATATTTAATTTTTATTCAATAAATAAAAATATTAAAATTGAAATTCGAGATCACTTAATCATCAAATATTTAATACCATATAAAATAGCTATTTTAAGCCAAAAATTTAAATTTTTAGATAAGATTTCAAAATATAATTTATATTATTTTTAATAAATTCATTCCAAAATTATTTTAGAAACATTTAGTTTTTGGTTTTATTTTTTTAATCAAATATATTTCTTTTTTATATTTTTTAATCAAATATATTTCTTTTATCCCGAGACACTAACTAAACATAATTCAAAATCGGTCCCTTTATCTCTATTCCTTTTGCTGGCCTCCTCTTCCCTTTTCGTCGTAACTCAAATTCATTCGAACTTGGCTGCTGCTCTTGCAGATGTCCTTTGATTTTTCATTGCTGAAGCACATGGTGTTCTTCGTTTCCTCTGGCTGAGAACAAGGCACAGTAACAGGTTGGCTTTATAATTATGATAAACAGCTTCTCTATAACATTAACATGTTGAATACACTTCTGAATATTGTATTTGTTGAAATTTTAAATTTTTAAACATAAAAACACGATTTAGAAGTGTCTAAATTAGCATAATCGATCTAATGCGTTAAATCCAAGTTGCTGGAAGGATTTCACAACCTGTTTTTTACGTTTTGTTTTCAATGCTCACGCAAAGTGGAGATGATTACTCTTAATATTCTAAACTGCTGCACCAGGCACAAGCTTCATCTAGGGATGATGTTTTTCAGTGAAAAGCATCATTTTGGTGCATGCTTTTTACCATAAATCAAATTTGCACAGCAATTACAACCTCAAAATCAAACGTGTACTTGAAACATAACCTAGGATGGTTTTTTTTTTTTTTTACAATTTATTGAATCAAATAAAATTAAAAAAAAGGCACAATCACTATTATTTTTAATGGATAATAATATAAATTATATTTTAAAATCTCAATTAGCGTTTTAATTTTTTAGATTAAAATAATTTTTAATAGATAATAAAATAATTTTTGGATTGAAATAGATTATATTATGATATCGGAGTTTTGTTGATTTAAGTAGTGATGAGTTCAAATCTTACCACCATTATTTTCTTTTCTAATTAAAATTATTAATCAAAATAATATAAATTTATATAAGTTTTAAGTTTTAAGAGCTTTCACTTAAATCATATCTTATAACAGTGCATAACAATTTAAATTTTTAGATTTTGATTGAATAGTAACAAATTCAAAACTTATCGGTTTTATTTTATTTAGATCCGTAGTTTGAGTGTGAATTTTTTTTTTTCATGTAGCCATGGTAAAACAAATATACAAGTCATACTTTTCAATACCAAACTTAGTTTGGAAAGCGCAAAACTCATGAGTTACACGTATTATTATAAGACTAATAAACTAAATTTATATATCTGAATAAAGGAATCAAGTATTTAGTATTTTTTTTAAATAAAGGCATCAAGAATAAAAATAAAAATATTAATATATTAGAGGAAATTATAATGCTAATTATTATGTGTTTAAGAAAACTAGGTGAAACTCTAATATCTCAATTTACTGGATAATGTTTTGTTAATTAATTATTTGATATATATTTGCATATTTAATTCTTAGGAACCATGGAATCTTAAAAATAATAATTCCATTATGCATTGAAAATTATATTTTTATTAGGAGATAGTTTTTTTTATTCCTTTATTAGATAAGAAAATGATTTCTAGATAAAAGTATTTATATTTGGAATCTTATCTTTTAATCTCTGCAAAATTTAAATATATACAAATACGCATCAGCTGCTCCTTTCCATAAAATTATAAGTAATATGGATATTGGTAATTTGTAATTTTTTAATTAATATAAGAAAAGTATTTTTGAGATTTTTTTATTACAATATTAAATTAAGCTCACATAAAATAGTAAGAGTAATTGCAAGAGTCCAAGTGGTTGCAAGTCAATGCATTGCTTTGTAAAGAGATGGGAGTTAATGAATAGACTCCAATTAAAGAGATTAGTAAAATGATTTTGCATTTTCAAAACCAAATTAATTATAGTATTATATTAATTGATTTAATAAACGGAATCTAAATTTTAACCTCAGTGTTATGCACATGCTTATGGTTTGCATGCATGCATGTACACACACACATAGATAGATTTCAGTCGACCTGATCAGAAACTAACAATTATTAGTTTATATAAAATAATATTATTTTATTTTTATTTTTAAAATAAATTAAAATATCATTAATTAATTCCCGTAAACCCACCTAACTTACCTAACCTGACTTGAATCAAGTCATGCTCCGGCCAGGCTTCATTAGCACGGTCTATTACCCTTGGAGAATAACAATCCTTTAAATCTCATCATAATATAAACACAGGACACAGAGGCGTGCAAGCTCATGCAGCAAATTATTAGAAGAGAGAGTCAAAAAATAAAATACAAGTAAAGTCAAAACACATAGAGCAGTAGAAAACATTTCCAATAAAACTTTCAATCAACATTCATCACACGTTACACGCATATAAATAAGAACTAATGTTGCTGAGTTTATGGTTGCCGAAAACAATGCGCTAACCACATAATATATCCGTGCAATTGGAAGCATTATTCATCAATGGTGACAAATCATCAATGATGACATATCATGATTTCTGATGTTTTCCGATAATCTTCTCCTGTTAGCCTTTGGTCAACGCCATGGACCTTGCTCGGAGATTCAGAAATATTCCCCTGAAAATGAAGGAAAAGATAGGCCGATTTCATTTGCCGCAAAATCTAGTAAAGTGAATCAAGTTATGAGTACGTTGGAGACGAAGGGAATACCAGCCAACTGCGATAAGGCTGTGGAAGATGACACGGAATTGCTGTGGCATGTACTGGTGATTTACCCACCCAACAACAGGCCAGAACTGCATTTTTTACATTTATCAAAGTTCTATGACAATTAATAGACTTGTTATTTAATGTACCGAACTGATTGAACTGTAATCATAAAGGAGCAATACCGTCCATGATGTGAACTGCACTGCTGGGTATTCCTTCTTTAGTTTAGTTTTCACCTGCAACCAGGGTCTTCCTGCATTTCGTGTTTCTTGTTAGATTATAAGCATCAATAATGTTCTCTCTCATGCAACAAACAAATCAATCAGCACATCATTTCCTAATGTCTCTGTGAAATTTTCTCCTACCGAGCCAACACATGAGCTAACTTTGTTTAAAATTTCAACAGATCTTTGACTTTAAAGTCATGCAAAAGTACCTCAAATTAAGAAATGGAAGAAATCTTACATTGGGATCATAATTGGTGAGTAGTAGTGCAAGGAATCAATTTATTTTTTAATCCCTTTGTTGCTGCTAAAGATTCTTTTCCATGCATCTAGACTTGTAACTTCACAATCGTAGTTTTTTTATGTCTTACCAGATTTTATGAAAGTGAAGCTTAGAAAAGCCAAACATCAGATAGGATTGCAGCATTGCTGAGTTAAGATTCTTAAGATGCAGATACAGACTTACCATCAATAACCATCCCATAATAAACCATGAAAACCAAGTTGTTCCAAGGAGAAGCTGTCAACTGCTCTACTGCCACCTGATTTAATGATTCAGCGTTTTAGAATAGCTTTTAACTTAACAGGCTAGAAAAATGCACATGATTGATTGAATGATCATCACTATTTACGTAGGCATCAGGTGTTGCAGTAATATATAGAACGTAATCATGGTTGAAAAAATTTGAATGCAACATATGATCAAAAAGTTCTAATTTATAATAGAAGAACTGAGAATCTGGAATTTTACAGGTGGAGCCACAAGTTAGTATACCTTCTTGGCAACTGTTGTTGTATCCTTCTTTCCCTTGAAAAGTTTATCCAGTAGTATATGTAGGTAATGGCCGAATGGTCCAAGATATCCAAACCCAAAAAGCTGCATTTGGCCACGTTAGGATGGATGATTGTAAGAGAACAGGAAAGGTAGGACAGTAAATACACATATTTTAATTAACATTTCAGAAGTTGACATGCATGCAACTTAGAATATCTACAACTTTTTATAGCATTTAAAGATTCAAATTAATTTGCTGTAACTTAGGATCACTATTGTGTTTTGTTATGGTCAATTCAACTACGATTGAAATATAGGTATATTTGATCATCTTTGTGCACAAATGCTTGTCATTTGCATCTAATGCCTGATAAATACCAGAAAGTGACCAAAGGTAGACCAGTGGTTAAATAAGTTAATTTATTCCTGCCGAATAAGATCACCACACAAAAACCCTCATTCAAAATTTTATTGCTGAATATTTTCTCTTCAAGTAGCTTGCTGAAATACAAGCTAAACAACTGGAGTTATACTAATCCTAGATCTATCTTGAAGCAGAAAAAACCCTAATAAATAATTATAGAGCTACAATATATTTGGTATTCCTAAACTAAATAGGAAAAATAAAATTACCAAGCAAAATATTTGATTTCCTAAACTAAATAGAAAAAAATAAAAACACAATAAAGAATAATGTTTTCCTAAAATAAATAAGAATAAAAACAACAAAGGAAACAAATACTTTTCCCCCTAAAAATCATCCTGCATCATTTTTCAATCACGATTTCCTTTCTTTGCTTTCAATAGCCCTTGACTATTTGATATCAAGCCTGATACACATTCACCAAGCAACATCAACATGGTTCAATTTTGAAACAGAAGAAACAATTTGGAAACCAATGCAAAGTTGCAATTTCTCTATCACAGTACACCAGTCTACAACTAACTGAACTACACTGAGATAAGTTGACTTCATTGAGCTAAAGCTGATAATCCAAGCTTCCCACAAAATCTCTCAGCTTTCTTACTATTTCCTATTTCCTATCAATTAGAATTTTGCTTCCTCCAGAGTCCTAACGCATAAATTGCTAAGGATTCTGGTTCTGCCGATCAATGAAGTTAATGTATTCTATAATAAAAATCAAAAGGGAAAAATAAACTGAATGGTATAAAACTCACACGGCTCAATCAGTTTCATTGGAAAACAATTGAAGGTAATGATATGAGAAAGAAACTAGCTTGTACCACTTTGAGCAAAATCCTTTTAATTTGAAGTTTCTGAATGCCAGAGAGTTTCTGTGATACTATGTCACTGAGAGCTGACAACACCCCTGCTGTAATTGCCTGCATTACACAAATTTTCTTACAACATCAGATCGCATTACTAATTCACAAAGGTTAACAATTTAAAAATTTAGATCTCAATTTTTCACCTCCAAACTCAAAACAATTGCAATTATCAAGAGGGCAGTTGACCTCAATTTCCCATTTTAAAAAAATTCAGAAAACCGCAAAGACCCAAACTTTCATCACATTCTTCCCTCAACCAAAGCAACCCATAAAAAATCAAGCCAAGAAAAAAGAAAAAACTTGAAAAGATTCAAACTTTCATCAATTTCTTCCTCAATCAAAGCAACCCATCAAAACCAAATCCAAAACAAACAAGAATACACATAAAAAACAGAGAGATTGTTTTCACATACAGACCTTAGTTCTTAAGGGATGTTGTTGAAGCTGTAACATATACTGTTGCAGTCCCTTCTTTGCTACTGACCCCATTTTTGTTTTTCCTTTCTCCTCTCAGATTGAGCAAGGAAGACTCAACTTTTTATACTAATAATCACTCTCACCTAACTCCCTCTCGTCTCCTCTCTTGCTAACCTGACCAGCTGCTCGCTCTAAAATATCTAACAAGACATAAAAAAGTGACAAGTGGTCCTTAAGTTTTGGATTCTCAGTTCTGTCTATGTAAGCCAATCAGCAACATGAGTTACATGAGTTGACCATATTCACAACCAGAGTAGTTAAGCAAGGGTAGGTGATTAACCGGTGGTGCCACGTTCAAGTCACAAATTCATTATCATAATTTATAATTTCGTTCAATAATTTTTCTTTAAGACAAAAAATATCATTATTTAAAAAATAAAACAAGATTTTAATTAAATTAATTGAATCATACCAGATCAATATCAATTATGGATTGAATTTTTTTATAGATCAAAAGATAACATGATCGTGTACCGGACTTCAAAACAACATGGAGATATTCAATGCCCTTTGCTTTGGAAATAGCTACTGTATAGCAAATTTTTTAGTTGGTCAAGAAAATGATTTGCTAACCCTTCTATTTGTTTATGGACACTAACCTGAAAATGTATAATTCTTGTGATTTGACTTTTCTTTTTGATAAATCATATGCCTCTCTCTCTCTACTTGCACCTTGATGTTATTTTTTTTTAAAATCTGATTAGGGTATCAAAGTTGATGATTTCTAGAGAATAATAAATGATCAAGAAAATATTCTTTGATGGAATCATAATTTAATTTGTGTTACACCTTTATATGAAAATGATAGATTATTTGGTTTAGGAAGAAGGTCGTATTTTTGGAATTATTTAAAGAAATAAGCTATCTACATCAAAATTAGGTATCCATAATAAAGAAAAAACTTATATAGTTTAAGGGTAAAGATATTTTACTTTTTTTGATTAACTCACCTACAACTAATTAATTATCTTAGCATCAAATGGGATAGCACTACTCTAATGGCTAGCACAAAGCTATATGGAACTCATCCATGAGAAGAGTTCTTCTTGGACACACTATATCTATTTTGACCGATTAAAATTATAACAGTGGAGCTTCATTACCAAGTTTAATGACAATTTAAGATCAAGCTTTTTAATGACAACTTAAGATGGGTTATTTGGAGTCTAGGTTATTGGTTCATCAAGTAAATCTAAATCAATCCTAAACTAATATTATTTAAAAAAATTATTGTTATTGACTTGATTAAATCACTTTTGAGTTTGGTTAACTCAACTAAGTTATAAGTTAATTTATTAGATTATTAAGTTTGACCGGTTATCATCCAAAATAATTAAAAAAATCTATTAGTTATTATCTAAAAAGATGAAAAAAAATCTAACTTACCACTAACCTTAATAAAATAGGTTAAAGTTGATATACAATTTGAGTTTAATAACTATATTTATCTTATAATAAAAATATTTATTAAAATTTCAACATTTTAGTTAGTAAGGCTTGATTTGTATGTTTAGGATTTATTATGAATTACATTGTTAGCTTTATTTTTATTTTGTTTAGGTCCAAATTTGTTATATTTGGACCGGATGTTCTTTTATATGGATTTATATGACTTGACCTATAATGTCTAGACACTACCAGTTTATAATAAAGGTTTTTTAATGATTGAAAAAAAAGAAAAATAAAAATAAAAAGCTTCCTTCCTTTTCTTGAAAAATATATAAAAAAAAGTTAAAGATTCAAATCATTCTTGTATAGAAGCAACTTTGGGTTTTTCATTTTAAAATGAGTTTTTCTCTTTATATCAAATATTTTAATATCTAAATTGAATCTTCATCTATATGTAAATTGGAGTACGGTTTTTTATATAAAAAATATGTTAATATCTTTTTAATTAAATTTGAATTCAAAACTTACTTCATAGACAACACTTTAAAACCTAAAATCATAATTGTTAAAACTCAATTAGGTTAATTTGATAAATTCATGATTTAGAGTTTAATCTAATTAAATTGAATTTAAAAAGATATTTACTTGATGAAAGATGACTTATCTAGTTAAATTGATCCATCAAAACCATCAATTTAATAATTAGAAATTAGTTTTTAAAAATAAAATAATGATATTTTAATAAAAATAATTCATTTGAATTTGACTATTGAGGCGCAAATTTAGCCAATACTTAATTTATTTTTTGAATCTGTCTCTGAACCATGCTAGTCAACTATACTTGAACATTAAGTATTAATGTTATATATATATATATATATATATCATAATTTTAAAATTTCCCGTTTTGATTTTATATTTTATTTATTTAACATTTTAATACTTGAGTTTTGAGAGAAAATATATAGCAAGTCGTTGAAAAATCAGGGAGAAGAGAGCAAGTGCTTTGTTGGCCAAAATCTTTACATATCATTTGCCACGTAGTTTGTTATTTATTTTTAAATAAAATGAACTACGTGTCGTTCACCCTATTAAAAACAAAAGAATAGAAGGTCATGGCCACGTGAGCAAGCTTAGTCATTTAGCCCAAGCATCTATTTTTTTATATACGATTTTTTAGGTTTTTTTTTTTTATAAAAAATCTTAATGAAAATTTATTATAAATAAAATAATTCAACTTATGCTTAATTGCATATAATATATCAAGGCACTATTTTTAATATTTGTTTATATTAAAACTTGATTATCAGATAATGAGAAGTTTTTTAATTTAAAAAAAATGATATTTATGATAAAAAAACTATGTTTTCGTTAAAAAAGTATATTAATAATGAAATGTAGTTTATATTGAAGATATACATTTTTCTTACTTAAAATTAGGCAAAATTTAACAAAAAGTTATTTTGATTGCTTTTACTTTTAATTAAAAAACCTTTCTATTAATTAAAAAAATATTTTTGTAAAAAGAAATGCGCATGAACAAGAAAAAGAATAATTTGTTTAATAAAAATATATTTTTAAAATTAAAATCATAATATTTTTTACGAATATTTTTTTAATGGTAAGAAAACTAAATAAAAAATAGATTTTGAAAATCATCTCGTGATATCACGCGAATAAATAACAAAGTATCATCTAAGCAAATTAAATTGGTGATTAAACGGTAAATTTTTAATTTTTTTTCTTCATAGCCTGAAAAGTAACCCAACTTTTCCTTTATTTCCCTTATTCTTAATTTTATTCTAATCCCAATTAACAAGTAAATGATGTAATCAATGAGAAGACATTGGCCAATTCCAAAATATTCTAGTTTTCTGCAGTTCTTTAGGTCGTGAGACTAACTTGTGGAAGGGGCAATAAGAACTTGAAGCATGAGCTAATATACTTAGTCCAAATCAAGAAAATTTTGCATGAGCAATGATGCCACAAGAAGCTGGGAAAACGTAAATTATAACAGCAGAATTGATCAATTTAAGTTGCAGTCCAAGGCCCGGCAGAGGCAGAGGCTGGAGTAAGAATCTTGAAGTAGACAAATATTCCATGCGGTGAACGGGTCCGGTCAGCAGCCACAAGCCAATGTTGTGTTGGACGTTGTCAGCTCTATTATGCAGTCAATTCAACACAGATGACCTTCACCGTTGGTTGCTATATATACCTTCCGTTGTCTTCCTCCATTTTCACCATCAACCTCTCCTCATACGTACAAACAAATCAAAGAAACCAAAGAAATCCCATATACAATATGTCATCTTTGCAAGCTTCAAGCTTTCTTTTCTCTTCTACTTGTAGTTGTTCAACAACCCACGCAGCCATTTCAATCCCTAAACTTCCAAGAATTCCCTTTTCAGCTCCAAAAAATCCATTGAAACCTGTTGAGGATTTGAATTTACGAGATGGGTTCAAAGGTACAATCCCATTAGAAAAAAATAACGTTGCAAATAATACAAGACTTGATCAATATGAGCCAATCATTTCTACAACCAGTACTACAGCGACAGCCAAGCTTTATGCGATCTTGGAAGCTGTCGGTGATAGAGTAGAGATGCATGGAAATATTGGCGAGCAACGTGACAACTGGAACAAACTTCTTTTGAACTCAATTAATATGATCACTCTCACAGCTGCAACTATGGCTGGTGTAGCAGCAGGTGGCGCTGCAGGAGCTCCACTTTTGGCTTTGAAGTTATCGTCAACCCTTTTATTTTCTGCTGCTACAGGAATGTTAATCATCATGAACAAAATGCAACCTTCACAGCTCGCAGAAGAGCAAAGAAATGCCACGAGATTGTTCAAGCAACTTTATAGCCACATACAAAACACACTAGCTCTTCATGATCCTACTGATACAGATGTGAAGGATGCAATGGACAGAGTTTTGGCTCTTGATGAAGCTTATCCTCTTCCTTTGTTAGGGAAAATGATTGAAAAGTTTCCTGACAAATTTGAGCCTGCTATTTGGTGGCCTAAGTCAAACAAGTCTCACAGTAGAAAACACGTGAAAGCACAAGGAAAGAATGGGTGGAGCGAGGATCTTGAAGAGGAAATGAGGGTGGTGATTGAAGTGATAAAAAGAAAAGACAGTGAAGATTATATGAGACTTGGGAACTTGGCATTGAAGGTGAACAAGATTTTAGCCGTCTCAGGTCCATTGCTTACTGGCATTGCAGCTGCTGGGTCTGCCTTTGTAGGCCATGGATCATGGGCAGCAATCATGGCAGTCACAGCAGGTGCATTGGCTAGCACAGTAAATACATTTGAGCACGGTGGCCAAGTTGGTATGGTGGTTGAAATGTATAGAAACAGTGCTGGATTCTTTACTCTTTTGGAGGAATCAATTAAATCCACAATTCAAGAGAAAGATTTGGAGAGAAGGGAAGATGGAGAAATGTCTGAAATGAGAGTTGCACTGAAGCTTGGAAGAAGCTTGTCACAGCTTAGAGATCTCGCCAGAAAATCAACTTCTTCTCATATAGATGGAAGCACCATAGATGAGTTTGCTAGCAAACTATTTTGAGAGTAGATTTTTCTACATTACTAGCTAATCCACATTCCTTCATTACGTTCTAATACCGATTCCTTTGTACAAACTACAAAGTGAAAACTTGTTTGCAAATCCAATATTTTTTTTATTCTATTTTTGCATTATAAAATTTTAAATTGTCAATACCTCCATTGAATTGTTGAATCAAGCTAACAAACTCTGTTTTGTTGTTCTATCATGAGATCAAATGGAGTGCGATATGATGTTATTTCTAGCTGTGGAAATTAAGGGTTGGCCATGCAATGGTAGAAATTTGAAGTATACATGTTAATAAGGGGTGAACAGGTCCCGTCAGCAGACATTGTCTACTCTTCCTGGCAGTCAATTTTTGAATTCGATTCAAAAGATATCACCTCCACTCTTAAGATGTTTTCTTTTTGGGTTATTACTAGATAGTTACTTGCGTTACGTTATATACCAGGTTAATTTTTATTTTTAATATATATTATTTTTAAAATAACAAGAAAAATCTAGAATCAAAGTTATTAATTTTAAAAAAACACAATAAGCTTATTAATTTAATACTGTAATTATAAAAAAAATAATAACAAAAAAAACCAAAAACAAAAAACAAAATTGACGATAACTAATAAAAAACATTAAACACTTGCTAATATTTTGAAAAAAATACCCTTAAATTAATATTTTTAAAATATTTTAACAATTTTATTTGATAACAAAATAAAAATTAATTTTTTTAAGTATTATAAATAACTTCCACTTGGTGATCTCTCCTCCTGCATTATCAACCTCTTCTTCTAGGTAAATATTAATATGAAGTATTCAATTACATTACAACTTCGTATAACAAGACTAACTTTTAAATACATTTCTTTATAAAACTGACTAAAATAAATTATAGATATACATTATACAATATTTCATAATTGTCAGTAATATATTTTTTATGATATTCTTTTTTAATTTAAGTGACAATTGTATGTATCTTTACTTAAACCAAATGACTTATTACCAAATATCAATAAAATCTTATCATAATTACAAGTAATATTGATATAATTGATTTTGAAAGTTACATAAATGTCACTAATTAAATATAATAAAGATAATTGCTTAAAATATCACACATAATTTTCTCTCCTGTCTTTTCTTTCACAGGCTTGGCTACCCACATATTTTTAGCCTGCATGCATGTCAGGCAGACATATCACACCATCCTGTCTAGCCCATAAACTCAGGCCACCACTTTCACCAGCCACACAAGATATCCTTTTCTAGTGCTAGTGATCACCATAATCTCTAGAGACATAACCATTGTACTATTACAGCAGGCTTAATGCCAATGAAAATCTTGAGGAAAACTATGAATGAAATATTTTAAAATATTTATAAATGGCGAGGATGATCAGGTATGAAGGCATAGGACTCTTATGACAACAGATATACTAAAATCCATGCTTACACTCTCAAGTTTCTTGCTTCTATAATACTTTTATTAAATTAAGTATTAAAGAGTCTGTTTTGTAGGTGATAACTAGTTACCTAACCCAACAATCAATCCACTACTAGCTGTGAAGGGTCAAATCCATTTGAAGTTCATCAATACCTAATATTTCCTTCAAGAGTATGATCTTGCATGAGTCTTTGGCTTCAGTGATTTTGAAGGGCATATACGTACAAGGCAAGGGCAGTGGCTTTCCACCGGGACACTAGGGACGTGGTGTTCTTGTGCTTTCATAACAATTACATCTCGTGAAATAACCAGAGCCGAGAGTTCTAAGTTATCGGTCAGCTTCCATATAAATTTTGCCTTTATATAATTCAGAAGAATTTCCATGGATGGGATTTAAGAAACAAGAGGTCCCCTAATCGTGGAAGTCAACTCTTAAGAAAATCTTGCATGAGTGATGGTGTCGCAGGAAGCTAAGGTAGGATACAAACGCTGCAGATCACGTTTTACAATGTCAGACCTGAGACCAAAGAAGGACAAATCCAAAGGGGTGAATTGATCCAGTCAGCAGCCAACGTGGTGGTTTGTCAACTCTACAATACAGTCAATTCAACCCATATGACATTTTCTTTCCACTTATGGTGGTTGCTATAAATACCTTCCATGGCCTCCCTCCATTTTCATCCATCATCAACCCTCTCTTCCTACATACAAAGAAACCAAAGAACAAAAGAAATCAAAGAAAACCCATATTACAATATGGCCTCTTTAAGAGCTTCAGGCTTGCTATTCTCTTCATCTTCTTGTAGCTGTTCAAAGGGAATCAATGCTGCTATTTCTGTCCCTAAACTTCCAAGGATTCGTTTCCCAGCTACAAAAACTCCATTAAAATTAGTGGAGGAACTGAATTTAAGAAATGAGTTCACAAGTACAATCCCATCAGAAAACACAGGACTGGATCAACATGAGCCAATCAAGTCTACAACTAGTACTACAGCATCTGCCAAGCTTTATGCAATCCTAGAAGCTGTTGCTGATAGAGTTGAGATGCACAAAAACATCGGCGAGCAACGTGACAATTGGAACAAACTTCTCTTGAATTCCATTAATATGATCACTCTCACAGCTGCAACTATGGTTGGTGTTGCGGCAGGTGGTGCAGCAGGAGCTCCTCTTTTCGCTTTGAAGTTATCATCAACTCTTTTATTTTCAGCAGCAACAGGGATGTTAATAATCATGAACAAAATCCAACCTTCACAGCTCGCAGAAGAGCAAAGAAATGCAACAAGATTGTTCAAACAACTTTATAGCCAAATTCAAACTACACTTGCTCTTCGCGATCCTACAGAATTAGACGTGAAGGATGCAATGGAGAAAACATTGGCTCTTGATAAAGCTTACCCTCTTCCTTTGTTAGGGAAAATGATTGAAAAGTTCCCTGAAAATTTTGAGCCTGCTGTCTGGTGGCCTAAACCACATGAATCCCCAAGGAAACAGCACAAAACACAAGCGAAGAATGAGTGGAGTGAAGATCTTGAAAAGGAAATGAGGGAGGTGATTGAAGTGATAAAGAGGAAAGATAGTGAAGATTATATGAGACTAGGAAGCTTGGCATTGAAGTTAAACAAAATTATGGCCATCTCAGGCCCGTTACTTACAGGCATTGCAGCTGCTGGGTCTGCCTTCGTAGGCCATGGATCATGGGCAGCAATAGTGGCAGTGACAGCAGGTGCTTTAGCTAGCACAGTCAGTACATTTGAACATGGAGGGCAAGTTGGTATGGTGGTTGAAATGTACAGAAACTCTGCTGGATTCTTTAAACTCTTGGAGGAATCAATTGAATCCACAATTCCAGGGAAAGACTTGGAGAAAAGGGAAGATGGAGAAATGTTTGAAATGAATGTTGCATTGAAGCTTGGAAGGAGCTTGTCACAACTTAGAGATCTTGCTAGAAAATCATCGACTTCTCATGTACATGGAAGCACCATAGATGAGTTTGCTAGCAAACTTTTTTGATAGTATATATTAGACCTCTCTGTCCATAACTAATCCACATTCTTATAAAAATTCTTTCTGTACGTCAAAGTAACATGTACAGATTAACCCTTAATTTCTTTTGTAAATGTTATTAAATTTTTTTCATCAAGATGTTATATACGAGAAACTTCTCTTTTACTTTGCAAGGATGATAATTAACACTAAAATTCATGAGATTTGATATCTAAAATGTAAAGGGAATCAATGTTCTTAAATTTTACATTTTTTCCAAGTGGCTGTAGTTCGAAGAGAGCATTGTCAAAGATTACAAGTTTCATATATTTTTGGCCCTGATGCTTACGGCTAGCTAAATGTATGTTTCTCAAGCCCTCAAGTTATTGAATAATATAGTTCCAAAGATTTGGAGAAATATCCGAGTTGATAGAACCGTCATTTAAGCCACGAGATTCAGAGGTTGGTCTTTGTGTGCTCTGATTCAAAGCTGTAATAATTTTACACATTCCAAGAAGAGAAATGTCGAAGTATAAAGTTTTGAATAATCAGATGTCACAGCTTTTTTATTTTAATGAGATGTGAACAGTGGAACTTAGAATGAATGGACTTGAATTTAATTTCAAGCCATTTACAGGGCTTAAAGAATCAGTCCAATATGGCCCAAATAGAAAGGCAGTCAAAATTGGTTAATTTTATTTTTAAATTGTTTTTTAAATTATTTTTAACTTAAAAAATATTAAATTAACATTTTTATTATACAATAATTTTTTAAAAATATATAAAAAAAACATCATTTTAATACAGTTAAAAAGCATCTTTCCGCATTACCAAACTTTAGTTGAGATTATGAGTATCACCTTTCATCATAAAAATTGTAAGAATGAGATGTGCCTAGTCTTCTTGGAATTGTTATTTTATTTTTATTTTTTATTTATATGGGGTGTCCGGATCAGCTGACGCACACCACGACTAATCCACATGGTCCACTGAACATCCTGCAAGCCCAATAAACAGGTAAGACACCACAAGAATGACAAACATATATGATAATATTCGAACTCATGTGCTGAGAAAGGAAATAAGCCTCTCTCATCACTGGGCTATAACCTCACTTGCTCCTTGGTTATAACCTCACTTGCTCCTGGGATTGTTATTGGAAACACCAACGGTGGATAAACAAATTGTTCATGGTCAAGGGTTAAAAATAAATTTGAGGATTTGATCAAGCTCTTGAACAGTAGCCGCGAATGAGAGAGATGTTTGAACATCCTGGGGGGCAAGCGCTTTGTGCTTTGCTTTTCTTGTATTACGGGCTGACTCCGTCGCTTATCTCATCTTTCCAAAGCATGGTAGCTGCAGATGTGCATCGGTCAGCAGATCGTCGGTATTCCAGAGGTCTTTTACCAGAAAAGGTCTATTACAGAAACTCTAAAATACGTTGGAGGTCTGTCATATATGCTTTGTTGATCAAGAGACAATGGCCTTGTACTCGCACAGTTGCTTCTCACAACTTTTGAAAGCTACTTTGCTTTTCGTGTAGACTTGGAAAGGCTTTGGGTTTTCTGAAGGTTCAGAGAGGCTTGGAAAAACAAGCCATCGGCTTAAAAATAGTTGAAGAAACAGGCCGAGAGGCAATGAGCTAGTTTTAGCTATCCAGTGCAGGTCCTCGTGTATAGTAACATACCAAGACATGAGACAGCTCCTTTAAGAACTTATAAGCCACCATACCAAAACCACTACCTATATACAGGAATGCCTCACAAAATTCTTTGCCAAGCAGTGTCAAGGGGCGACGGGTTCTTGAAATGAGCAACACATAAAGAAAGTAGATGTGATTTTCATTTATTGTCATGAAATCTGTTCTCATTTGGAACGATGTAACACAATCATTCCTCTCAACTAATAATGAAAATATGAACAAGATAGAGAGAACAACTTGGAGACAGAAATCGGGGAGATTTCGTGGATCGAGTTCATCGAAAACTGGTCAAAACAGGAACCAATTAGAAAATGCAGGTACTGAAGTAGGAAACCTGAGTTAAGATGGCTTGTAATATTTAGTTGGTACAAATGGCTTTTTGGTGACAACTCCATCATAGGCCTTCCCACGTACCAGTATTTTCGCTTTGGTGCCTGTCTTGTGGAAACCAGATTTAACGTACCCCATGGCTATATTTTTCTTGAGGCATGGGCTAAATCCTCCACTAGTAATTTCTCCAATGTTAGTCCCTTTCTCATCCTGAATCTCACTGTGGGATCTAGGAGGGGGACCAGTAGAGGTAAATCCTACAAGCCTGACTTTTGGACCTTCTGCAAGTTGTTTGAGTATTACTTCAGCACCCAGAAAGCCGCCTTCTGCCTTCCTTCTCTTCCCTATCGCCCAATTCAGTCCTGCCTCAACTGGCGTTGTGTGCTGTTCCATGTCATTACCATATAAGCACAGCCCAGCTTCAAGTCGGAGACTGTCCCGAGCACCAAGCCCTGTCAACCTTACTTTTCCTTCAGATTTTTCTAGGATTGCTTTGGCAAGATCCACTGCATTCTCTGAAGGAACAGAAATTTCAAATCCATCTTCACCAGTGTACCTGAAAATGTCAGCAAAGAGGCAGAAGAAATCCATCATGTCCAGTAAGAAAAGCGTAAACATGGAAAGACATGGTTTAAATGACATTATTTACTAATTTCTTCTTCACGATGTCAAAATAAAGGGGTACAGTTATAGACAATTACCATGTTCCACTCTTTTTGTTGCAAAATAAAGAATAGGGGAAATTAAGCACGCTCAAAACACAACGTCAGCAAGAGAGCTATTCTTAAGCTCTTAATGCTACATATAAATGGTCATAGATGTGCATTCCATATATGAGGACATATGAAGTAGAAGAAACTAAAACGAAGTGTACCCTGTCCTAGTAATAAAGCAGCGCGCTCCATTGATGTCTGTAATACGGAACTCCCCAAAGTACACCTTGCTCAAATCCTCTTTTGTCAGGTGTTGGAGAACAGGGGCAGCAAGAGGACCCTGCACCACAAAAAAAGAGGAAACTCCGTAAGGCCATGATATTAGGACACTGTTGCCCCCGAAAAGGTTTGGCGGTGGCAAACAATAGAAGAAGAAAGTGCAGTTCAAAGCACAATGGTATTATTACAATGCGGGATAGTACACATTAGTTGTATACTGAAGTCACGAATTATTTGAGAGCTGGATTCAAATAATTAATTTTGCAATAATTCATGAATATCAAGACAAAATAAAAGACCCAACGAGGAAAAAAAATAGAAAACAAAAGGAGGAGAGACAAAGATAAGAACACAAAATTGACCTGGAGGGCAAGAAGAGATCTCTCATCATGGATGTGCCATGAGACATCTCCACCCTTTGCCTTGAATGACTTCATATGTGCCTCGATGTGAGCAAGATCCTTATCTCTACACCCTGCATTCACAACTATGTACATGTGATCATCTGTCACCTTGGTGATCACTGAATCATCAATTGCTCCTCCTTTCTCATTAGTAAAGACAGTTAGAGTCCCAGTTCCAGGTGCAAGCGCAGCAACGTCGGCAATAACAAGTTTCTCTAGGAAAGGAACACAGTCCTTTCCCTTCAGGCTAAACCCACACATATGTGAGACATCAAAAAGGCTACCATTCTGTCTACAATTCACCGTCGATTCCATGATGGAGTCCTTGTACTGAATGGGCATGCTCCACCCAGCAAATGGCACCATCTTGCCACCATTAGCAACATGGTAGTCATAAAGGACAGTCTTTTTCAGCTCAGCTTCTGAGGCAAAGTATCGACGTCCCACAGCCTTCTTATCAGCCTGAGCAAGTCGGCGGGTTATTGATAGGCCAAGTTGCCACAAACCTCCTCCCCTCATCTTCTTAACAGAGTAAATCTGATCAAAACAACAGTCATATGAACTCTTTGATACAACTGGTGACACCGAAATGAACATACCATAATCAGCACTGGCCGAATACAGAATAAAGGTTGGATTTTTATCATGTGTATAAACATAAGGATTGGATTTTGATCATATATATGTTTACATATAATCAAACCACAAAGAGACAAACGATGCCAGCAACTTAAAACCAAAGCAAAAGGGATAAAAAATATGTTAGTGTCTGAGAAAGGAGAACACAAGGAAGCCAGGACATGATTTACAAGCCACTGACATTACCTATCACAAAACAAACTAAAACATGCAATCCAGGCAACACACTAGCAATCAAAACAAAAAATGACAAATCTGTCACTTCCCATTTCCAAACAATATCTCAAAACACAATCAACAATCTAAAAAGAAGCCAAATGCAAAATTGAAAATGGGTTTTCTATATCTCCTTCAAATACTCATTACTCACAAGAAGCACCATCATTCAATCTCAAACCCTTGCAAATAAATCATATATAAAAAGAGAAGATGCAATCTTTACAGCATAATTGCATAGCAAATGTCATGAACATGAAAACAGAACAATAAATAGAGAAGCTTACATGGTTGTTCTTGGTGGTGGTGAGTGTTGTTCAAAGGAAAGCAAATCTTGGAGAGCTCAAAAGAGCATCTCATGCAGTGGAGTCTAGATGGATAGAGAGATAAAATATGGCCACTCTTATATGTGTTGGACATTATACTATGTTTTTTGTAGCAAGGATGTTTGGCTGGTGTGTGTCGTAGTGGGTGGAGGAGGGTGTCTCTGCCAAATCAAGATACAGCCATCTCTTGAACCCCATCGCTAGTGAGTGGTGCTTAGGACTATCGACTTAGCAGCCCAATCTTATTTTTGTTTTTTTCTTGTTTTTAAGGTTAGAATATTTTCATATCAGCTATCTTATAATAAAATTGTATTACTTAGATATCTTGACAATAAATTTTTCTCATTTGTTCCTTCTAAATTTGAAGTTAGTTTTTTAATGTTTTCCTATAGTTATTAGCATTTAATCTTGGATTAAGAAAAATGAAATTCTTGTAAACTTATTAATACAAGTATAACTAGTCTATTTTTGAGGAGGTTCAAAAATCAAACTTAAATTAGTTACATATATATATATATATTAATTTGAGAATACATATTTAACCCTAAAAAATAAATTAAATATGCAATAATAGTGTTTAATTATTGTTTTGGAAAAAAAAATAAAAGAAATAGAAACAGAATATATTTGATTTAAAAAACAGAAAAAAAATAAAAAATAAATCTGTTTACAAAACAATTTTAAAATAAATTCAAGGAATTTTCATTACTAATGATATGCTCCAGTTTTCAGTTGCCACAGTTTCATGTGTCCCTGAACTTAATGGATGTCAAGAGGTACAATCTGACACCAGAAAATATGCACCCTTGATTTCAAGGACCATACCTGAGATGATGGCGAGTCCTCTTAAAACTGAGTGCATTAGAATTAGGTTGTAAGGTTATTGATGGTGGAACTTAAGAGCATGGGATTAGTATCGTTAACAGTATTTAGAGGGAAAAAGAAGAGGAAAGAGGGTGGTTGGTGAGATTTGAGAGGATTCTACCAAGTCAGGGAAAGGCAATTGGCAGTTCAAATTTGGCTGCTGAATCTTGTTCAATTTCTCAAGCCAACCTGATTTCCATTTTCAACAGGAGTCAAGGTGAGACCTTGTCGAGTTTCATGCTTTTAGCAGGAGGCTAAGGATGATCATGTAGTTTTTGTTAATGGATCTGGCTATGCTCACAAGTAGAATTAAGTTTGTATCTGCCATACCCTTTGCAGATCAAGTTCTGTGAGTATTTATTTTCGACTGCGAATGAATTCTGTGTCTTCTTTCTATATATGAACGCTCCACAATCTCGTCAAAATTTGAAAACGAGTGGCAAGAAATTTGTTGTCAAGAACAAGGCCGCCCCATTCGTCAGTTCTACAAGATTTTCCCTATAATTTCAGTAAGATATACATTTTGAATGATGATCAAACTCTTCAGAACTAAACCAGAAAAAGAGAATAACCAACAAGTGTTTGGTGAAACAGAGAAGAGAAGAGGATCCAAATCTGAGTCTCAGTGTCTCACCCTTAATAATTACCATGAAAATCATTTCCATGTTGCATTACAATTTGATAATCACAAGTATTTATTCATGTTTTCTAGCATTTGCAATCGCGGCTTGAAAAAATATGGTTAAGAAAAACTAGAAATTATAACTTATTATTAACTAAGATTTCAGAATAGAGTGGGACTTGTGTAAAAAATCATTTCCTTGTTGCATTATAATTAGATAATTACAAGCATTTTCTCACGTTTTCTAGCACTTGAGGGGTTTCTTTTTGGATCAAAGACCTTGCTTAGGTAAGTTAGTTAAGTGTGTATTTGTATAATTAAGGTTTGTAAAAATAGCAAGTTTAATAGAAATTAAAAATTATAATTTCTTTTTAATTAAAATTTCAACATAGAGAGTTTTTAGTATGAGTCATGTAAATTTATAATATATTTTAAAATAATTATTTTTAGAGCCTATTTGGAATTATAATAACAATGATGGTTTAAATTATTTTTTATTTAAAAATACATTAAAATAAAAAAAATTATTTAAAAAAAATATTTTTGATATTAATACATCAAAAACAATCTAAAAATATAAAATATTAAAAAATATTTTNTATTTTTAAAAAAATATTTTTGATATTAATACATCAAAAACAATCTAAAAATATAAAATATTAAAAAATATTTTTATAAAAAAGCACCCTTAGTCTTTGACTTCCAAACTCTATTTTGGATTATTGAGCTTTCTTTGATGAATGTTCATGGAAGTATAGTGCTTCTATAAATTTTTCCTGCAAGTCTTTTATTATTGCAGCTGCCATAATATTTGTACAAGTATGTTTTGATTAACTTACCACTTTTAAATTTCTGATTGGAAGGTGGTAGTGGGATGGTTACAAGCTTACAAGGGAAATTATTTAAAGCTCTAGCTTCCATGTTTGCTAGCAATTGAACTACTGTGGAAACTAGATGAACTAAAACTAAATATTAAACAATCAATATAGATATGTAACCCTTCGGTATTATTTGCAAAACCATCTAAGAGTGTTCATGAACTAGGATGTAAAATCACAAGGGTACTATTAGGCAAGTTTTCCACATCAAGAAATTAGATTAATGTCTTGATTTTGTTGGTAGCCAACCTGTTTTGTACATCGAAAAACTAGAATGAGAGTATCTACAAATTATATTGCCTTAGATGAGGTAAGTGATCATGTGGGATAATATCAATTAATACTAGTAATTCAACTTGAATATGATAGATACTATAGAACTAGTTTATTTGATGAATATTTATGGATTTAGTTTATATTATATTTATTATTTATATGATAATAAATTTATATTCATCAAGTTATATATATTTATTTAAATATTCAAATTATCTATTATTTAATAATAAAAAAATCCATCATTTAAGTTGATATCCATCATATTCAAGTTGAATTATTAGTATTAATTGGAGTCTGATTTTGTTAGATGATTGTATGAGTAATGGTGTAGTTTTTCATTTGTAATTTGTTAACATCAACTCTTTTTAAAATAGTTTTTATTTAAAAATATATATTTTTATTTTTTAAAATTTATTTTTAATATAATGTATTAAAATTATATGTAAAAGAAAAAGAAAACGGGTTCTTAAATATCGAACTTTGCCACGCAAAATCCCAGCAAAGGACAAAGCTTTCAAAGTCACAGTCACCAATATAGCGATTCTAACAACAATAACCGGAAAAAAATTATGGTGGAATCAAGCCATCATTGGAATCTGTCCTAGCCATTCAATAAATTGGTGGCTTAAGTACTTCCCCATATCATTCAAAGAGATTCTTTCTTTCGTTCACTCTTTTTTAACCAACCAACTGTCCATACTTGAGTTTTCATCAAATTGTCGATTGCATCAATACCCTCTTTGCTATATTGCTGCTAATGAGCTTATCTGAATCTAGATAAGGTAAAGTCCATTTCTTTTGATATGTTGCTTCTTTATTTTTATTTTTTAAAAGTTTGTTGTGTTTTAATGGCGTTGGAGTTCAAAGATTGGATTTTTATAGCCATAATCCTTAGAGAAGAAAAACCCATGTTTTTGTTTGCTTGATTTTTATGGTTGTAATCTTAGGAGAACTGAAACCCATGTTTTTGTTTGCTAAACTTCTGGTTGGTTGCCTAGAAACATGAGGGTACTAGAGAAGGAAAGTGATATGGAAGTGGCACTTGATGTGTTTGTAGGTTATGAACGTTTATAATGACAATTTGTTTATAGTTATTAGCTAATGAAAAACTACTAAGCATAAGCATTAAGTCTATAGCTTCAATTTTCTTATAGTTGATGAAGCACAGAGGATTATGGAAATCAATTAGAAGCTTCTTTTGTCTAAATGAGAACTCAAACTTCAACGACAGGGTTAAAACTTGAATGTTGTTACCAGACTTTTTGTTTGTGTGGGGGTTGGGGTGGTGGTGTTGTAGGGGGGGGGNGGGGGGTTGTGGTTGAGATAGTATTGTTTTCAATGTGTTTCAGCCAATTAGTATCCTGAAACCAATTTTGGGGCACAAAGACTAAGTGTTGATTTAATATCATCTAAGCAAGGATTATGATTATATCTGAATTTCGTTGTCTTCTTAAACAATATGAGTGCTTGTCTTCTGTTTTGAAGGTAACGAATTTATGATGGTTTAGCCATGGAAACCATCTATCCACCAGGAGTTATTAGCAAGTGCAGCGCATATCTGGGTGTTAACACACATCATGATGCTTCTTTTTGCAAGATTACCCATGTCAATACTTTGAGTACTGCCTTTTCTCCTAGAATTGTATGTGGTCCTTGCAGTAATGTAGTGAATGATTCCACAATTTCTTGGAAGGGGTGCAGCCAACTCAGAACCCATCATGTATTACAGCGAGTGGCTTCAAATAGGTGGCTGGTAAGTATCAGTAAAGCTTCAGGGTTGAAGATTTCTTTTGATTTGAGCTTGATTGGGCGTTCAGTAATGGTTGCATTACATGCTACAGTGCCGATCACATGATTCTAATTCACCTAATGATGAGTATCGTTCTTCTCGAAACATAGCAATCAGTTTGTTTAGGCGATACAGGAATGTCATTGACCGTGGAGGAGGTGACAACTTAAAAGTATATTCAGCAATTTAATCTTTATCCATCATTATGTGGGTCTCTTTTTGCTGTCATTCCCATATTACATGCTTGAGTGATGCTGCCTGTTAGGAATTTATCAGTGCTGGAGTGAATGCATATGCTGTTGGCTGCACTGAAGAAGGATTACGTAAGGAACTTAATGCTATTAGAGAATCTGGTGTTGAAATTGAAGCATTGCAGAATTATGGTGGGAGCACCAGTGTGAAGTCCAAGATATTTGCTGAGGAGGTAAGTTAATCCTGTCTTGTCAGCCAGTTCAATGTATGACAGTATATACTTAAAATTAAGGATGAATCAACACCATGGAATCTAATATGCCTCAGTGTTGCATCTTTCTTTGTAGCTGGGATGCTATAGGCTTTGAACTATTTTTTAGTTAATGCTTCTCTCACCACTGTAAGGATCCTTGACATGCACTGTCAATATTATATATGGCAGTTTTTATTGTTGCTGTCTTTATGTTGCAGCATTTGTTTGAATTTATGATAGATACTGTAAGGAAGAAGACAGACTGCTAATAAAAGGAATCCATGCCCTCTCTTTCTGTTGTTATGAGATACCAATGGTTGCCAGAAGAATTATTTGCATTTTTTGTTTATGATCTTTATGTTCCCAACAAAACTTTTTGCAACCTGCATTTCTATGACTATTGTGATTTGCAATGATAGTTTTACTGTTGATCAGATAAATCTATTTCTGGGATTACAAGTAATAAGGAAATGAATGATGGGCTAACTTGTGGCATCACAATTTTTTTTTTTTTTCAAACTGCAGATTGATGAGTGTATTCTGTGGTTGAGCATTATATTTATCACAATCTTGTGTACACCACAACCAACTATAGTTCGATGGTCATCTACGCCTTCAGTGTCAGATGACATACGGCTTCAGTGGAAAGGGTTTTGTGCGGTCATTGCAAATGCTTACTACATGAGAGGAATGGCATGGTGAGATGCTTTGGTTACATCTGTTTTGCTAGTATTTTGTCCAAGACTCATTGATATCAAGCTTACATGAACTTGTTACATGGTTGGTGTGCTTCCTTGACAGTCCAATCAAACTACCAGTAAAATTTGGTTTATAACTACTTTTTTTTTGTTGGTTTAACCTGTATAGAGGTTTCCCTATTGGTTGTTTGTGTGAAATGAGTAACACCTCGCCTTAAAATTTTCCAAGTTCAGTTACATGATTTTCTTTCACTATTGTTTCAAATTGATTGCTCTCAACATTGTAGTCCTGGTCATTTCTCAGTTTCATGTGTTTGGAAAGGACGTGCCTTCTTTACTTCACCTGGCACATCATTTCTACATCTAAAAAACCAATTGCATTTAAGATTGCATGACTGGACTCAACCTTCTCTTTCTTTCTTGCCAAAGGCTTCCAGTTAAGACGCTTCAGCTAGAACAAATGGCAGTTTCAGGATGTGCTGAGGAACCATCAGTTGTTGCCAGCCGAATGCGACTTGTTTTCAGCACACTTGAGGTTAGCATACTTTGCTATCATTTTTCAGTTAATGAACAGAGATCTAATACAAAACCTTCTTGATGAACACCATGCTGAACCTGCTGCCTGTTTTTGACAAATTTCACTTCCTGAAGAAACATATAGACCTTAAGTCATGAATTTTGTGTGTGTCATGTCTTAGTTATTAATCTGTCAAAGTTACATTTCTTGAGAATTACTACCCCAAATTCATTCCAAGTAATGATGCGTTGCCTAATCTCTTTATTAAAATACCGATGATTGGTTGAAGGAATGCTTTGTAAGTGAGAGCAGGGAGTGTTGGGTTCAGAGAAATCACGTCCTTGAACATGTTGTATTTTGCTATTGTTTTCTCATTATACCACTGGGACATTGATTTGGCTTGTGCAGGTAGTAAGTCCACAATGGCCAAGAGTCTAATAAAAGAGCTTCAGTGCAGAGATTCTTCTTTTCCCTTGATCTCGATGAAGCTTCCGGTTCCAGTTACTCATTATATGTTAGTGCAGCTTTACATTTAGCAATTTCTTAATGGTTTTTAAGCAGAAATGCCCGTATAATAATAAATGTGTCATAGCATGTTTGATGTATAATCAATGGCATATAAATTTGCAAGAATTCAGCCAGAAATCTTCAAATATTGTTTCAAGTGATTGTTAATCAACACCTGAAAATAATTTGGCAACCAATCACACCATGGTTCTTCTTGTCCAGTGTGAATATGCCACCACTTTATGCTTCTGTGGAGATAATTGTTGTTTCCAAATGTTCATTATGAACAAGGGTATGGAATTTCAGCACTGTGAGGTTTGTTTTAGGCGATTCCAAGGTGGTTTTAATCTGCTGTCCGATATCTGTGGTGATGCATGGTCAGTGACATCAAGAAACTTTATAAACAGTGGCTAAAAAGTTTGAATTATGCCATTCATACTGTCTCTGGCAAATTTTCGAGTAGAAAAAAGTTGTGGATTGGAGTTGTGTACATTACAGATCTCCCATGCTTTATCAGGGACACTGCTAGAAGGTCAGGGAGTAAGAAACTGCAGATTATGTACATGCAGTTACTCCGCCTTGTCCTTTAGGCCCCCTCGTGGAGTCCCCACCCCCTCAAAATAGCACGTGGAAAAACTTTCTTGCAAGGTAGCACAATTTTTATTTTTATTTTTATTTTTTGTGGGGGGTGGTGTGGAATTCGGAGAATTATAATACATTAACTGGTTACGCAACTCCCAGCAGAGGAACCAATTAACATTCAACTAGTGTGCAGCTCCCAGGAACCCAATTTTATTTTACGAGTCTGTGCTTGCCATTCTACACCTTCGTTCCTCGTTCTCCTCGAATCCAACTGAATACAGAATACGTGAGGAGAAAAAGTTTTGAAACAGGAAGGAACAAGCTTGGTTTTGAATTATCGCAAATCTGAAGCAGCATGACAGGCAGCTAGCAGCAGAGCCGTTTTCTGACTTCCTTGCATGCCAATAAACTGCATTAGCCATTTCCGATGCTTTCAACCAATGCATTCAAATAAGATAGTGGAAGTGCAGCATGAAGATGTTGATGCTGCCTACAATAACAGAGCCAGTGAAGCCAGTCCCTTGTGCATTGATCCAGGCTATAATAGTCCAAGCCCGTCACTAACAGAGAACTGAATTTCTAGGTGCACAACATTTATCGTTCCAGCTAGTTCATCTAGCTCGACCGATCCAACATGCTGCGATCCGGCTTGTATTTTTTTATGTCTACCATGGTCAGTTTTGTTTTGTGATGTACAAAAGTGTCTGATTCCGTGATTTAACCTGTTTTTTAAAATATTTATCAAATTACTCATTACATGAAAAAAAAAACCAAATTAATGATTTTTAAATAATTTTAATACGTTAATATAAAATTATATTTTTAATTGAAAATTACTTCTACAAAAACACTCCATATTGTATTACCGAACGCACAAATCATCAAACTGAAGAATTTTTATTTTTATTTTTTTTACTGGAGTAACTGTTACTATTTTTTTTAATAAAAAATAGATATTTTAATAGTTTTTATCACACGTGATCCTCTAAGAACAAGACATATATTGAAAGAAATGTTAACCGAGAGAAAAAACCTAGATGAATAGGCCTATTTCTTTTAATTAAAAAAATAGTTCCATTTACTTGAATCGAAGAAATTAAAATGCAGAAACTAAATTAAATTTGACTCAAAATACATGATAGTTTTATTTAACTTAGCTTCATGGGTCTAAGGGGAGATGGGGGTTTGAGGCTGGTGTGGTAATATTATGGGCTGGGCTGGGATGCATTGGCATTTTTTTAGTTATTTGTCTTAATGGATATAAAATGTCCATTACTTTCATGTCCTGTAGACGTCTGCTACCATTCATCTCCTCAACAAATGTTCCATTTTTGTTTAAGAAAGCTTGTGTTGGTGTTTTTTCTTCTCCGCCCCCCCCCNCCCCCCCCCCCCCCCCCCTTTTCTTCCTTGAAGAAGCTAGAAGCAGTGTTGTTTTCACCTCTCATGGTGGCATGATAGTATTCGTTTTTTGCGACACCAACTCTCTCAGAGGAAGCAATATCCATTGCAAAATTTGCACTTTTCACCAAGCTTGTACGTAAATTTCATATAAATTCACGCAGGGGATTACAAATTAAGTTCATGATGGAATGACGCTGGGCAGTGTCCATCTAGGATGAAGATCCTTTAGAATTAAACTGGTAAATTTAGAAAAATGAAGGTTGAAAACAAAAGTCATGTATGCATTGCTTTCGATCACGATAGTGCAAATTAAGCCAGGTGTAATTAAGAACATGGTTCCATAAGTTAATGGAAAATCTAGATTATGTTAGGTTTCTGTCGGTTTACCACCATGCATGTCTTCGTACAGATTCTTGGGATTTATTTTAATTAAGACTTGTACAAATTACAATTATCATGGATATATAGCACATGATTGATGATTAATTAAATTAATGTTCATGTGATTCTTTTTACTACAAGATTCTATAAAGTTTGATGTAGGGCATAGGAAGAAATTAAGAAGGAGAAAACTTTGATTTTAATTATAAATTTTGGAAATCAATAATGTTTTGAGTTATTTTAAAAAATAACAGGCAAATTTTTTTAAATAGCTGTTAAAATCGATCTAATTAATAAAATATATAATCCAATTTAATTATTGAAAAAAAATAAATTTATTTTTATGAAAAAGACTCATATTACTCATCTAAATTTTCTCTTGAACTTATATTACATAATAAATTCGAGTCAAGGTTCTATTTTAATATGGTGATCACACATGAACTGTTATTATATTTTTAGCTATGCATTAAATAGGTTATTTATAGAAAGGTTGTATTTGATCTAGCTATAGCGAAAAGGTTAAAGTATCAAGATTTTTTAATGACATGTGAATAGTATAAAGATGTTAAGAAGTGAGTTATTTAATAAAAAATGAAAAAAAAACATTATGGATAATAATGGAGTCAAAATTTAATAATTAGATCAATAAATAATATTAATAAATCTAACATTTTAAAATGGATGGATTAAGAATTTAAAACATAATGAAGAGTAATCTAAGAATAAATGATGGAAATAAGAAAATGAAATCACAAATATAACATAAATGAAGACACAAATGATTCCCACAACATTTGAAGTGATCATATCGATTTCATTACTGGAAAGAGGCATAGTCTCAAGGATCAATCATACAGGATAAAGAAATCCCAATAGAAATCACCTTCTTTACGCTCGAGAGATTTTGCCCATTCCCTAGCATTTTATTGTTAAAACCATTACCGACGTGCAAGACCCCGTCAATAAGCAGCGCGCACAGAAGATGATAATATTTGAGTACTTGTCAAGGCGGTGCATCTCCAAACCCACCACCAATTCCTCCACCGTATCCACCACCTTTCCCACCACCATGAAGATCACCGCCCCCACCACCACCACCACCGCCACCTCCACCTCCACCTCCACCTCCACCTCCACCTCCAGTTCCAGACCCAAATCCACTTCCAAAGCCAAAGCCAGACCCTCCACCTTTTTTACCACCTCCCCCCCCTNCCCCCCCCCCCCCCCTCCCCCCCCTCCTCCCCCTCCCCCGCCCCCTCCCCCACCACCAAAACCAGCTCCACCACCAAAACCAGCTCCACCACCAAAACCAGATCCAGATCCAAAGTCATAACCAGGGAGATAATTAGGGTTGGATGTCTTTTCCCCATGAAGCGCACCCATCTTGCTCATTGCTAGCTTCCTAGCATCTGTGACAAGAACAAGTGCAAAAAGCAAAGACAAAATAAGCCTTGTAGCCATCATTAGGAGAAATACCTTAACTAGCTTGAGATGATGTTTTCTTAAGCAATGACCAAACCAGTAGAGAATTTATATATATATAGTAGAACTTTGAGATAATTAGTTGATGAAATTAAGGGTGTAGTTGAGAATTAATGTTGCAAATTCTACACATCCAATCATTTATGCGCCGAGCTTATAAAGTTAATAGAGCCATCTGCCTTCAGTGAAAAACTGCCCCCACACTATGCCACCCCTCCATATCAATCCTTGATTGATTAACCTAGCTTTCAAGAAAATTCACCACTAACATTCATCCATTCATTCCTTCCTTTCTTTCTTTTTATAAAGATACGATAAAAGTATTTGATAACTATTTAGTAAATGACTAAACAACTGATAGTCTGAGTTATTACAGAAGAAAAAAAAACACATATTTTTATGTTCTTAGTTACCTTGACGTCTTAATATTGTTAGACCACAAACTGATATAAAGTGAACCTATCTCTAAATCATAATCTGTATAAGTGAAATGCTTCTCGTTAGCCTGCAACCAAGAAAAAAGACGAACCAAAGTTATAGAAAAACATATTTCCACATCAGGTTGAACCTTACTAAAAACCAAGTCATTTCTAGCCAGCCAAATATTCCAAGCAATGCCCAGAAGATAGGAGTTGCCATGTATTTTTGTCCATCAAGATTAATTTGAAAATTTTAAGTTTTGATCACAGCATGTTCGTTCATATTGATGCGTTCTCCAGGAATTTGTTTAATAAAAACATTCCCTTAAGTATCTTTTTGAAGATAATAATATTAAAAGAATTCATTTACATCCGGAATATTGATCATGCCTGCCTGCCCCATGCATGAGCTAAAACAATTTAACTTTGTCGACCATGCAACTCTTCTAGTATATTTGGTGGCTGCAACTAATTAAGGGCAAAAATGCTTTCAAATTTTAAATTAATTATACAAATAATAAGACTTGAACTCATAGCTATTTTATAATTATAACTCTAATATAACGTAAGAGAATCATCTTAACATGGAATTTATGTTAAATTATCAGCAAATCTTCAAGAACATATTATCCACATACATGACATGAAAGATGAGCAATATTAATTAATTAATGCACAGGACGAGCTGGTAGGCATCACCGGTAATGGAATAAAACTGGTATGACGACCTGGCTAATTTGAGAATTGCCAAGTAGCTTTTTTTTTTAATCAACAGGGAATGAGGTGGTTGTATATATGAACAAAAAATGACCCTATTGCAATAAATCGCCGATAAATAGGTTCATTTTACTGCCGACAATTTGGGTGTGGCACATGAGAAGTTATAATTCCTTTCCACGTTTCTATAACATGACAAAATATTTAAGACCTCTCGACTTTTTCCGTTCATTGTCTGCTAAATTTATTGCATATACATCAGGAAATTTACGTGTGTATTTAATAATATGATTGGAAGTATTTTTTAAAATGTTTTTTTATTTAAAAAGATAATAAATTAATTTTAATATTTTCTTAATTATTTTAGAACTGTAAGAATATATATATAACAAAATAAAACATAATGAATTTGATGTTTTATCAGTACTAACATTCTTCAAAAAGCATTTTAAATTAAAACATCTTAAAAACATTATCACACCATATCTTATTAGTTAATTCTCGAGGTTTGCGGTCGAATGTGTAAGATTCAATCTAAAGAGGGATGGCCATCATACTTGTAATTAATATTTGGGGAAAAAAAAACACTTAATCATCCAGGCTATTTGCTCGTCAGCACTTGGCATTGAAGAACAGTCAAAGCAGAGACTTAACATTTTGGGTCCCCAGCCTTCTTTTTGTTCACAAATTAGCAAATATACTAACTTCTCAGGAGTCTATTTGAATTACAAAGTTGGGGTGATTAATTTCCTCAAGTTCCTGCTGGGACTTACAAAAATGATCAAGTCGAGAGACTTCTCAAAAGGTTCCAAAATGTTGATTAGCGCTTCATAATGTGCTTACTTTAAGCAAGAGTGAGCTCAAGCGAAACACCTGAACTATTCTTTGCTTTGCTAAGCTTCGAAAGGGGCATGGAAACATTTGAGTTTAGGGATAAAGACGTTCTGTCACCATCTATTCTCTGTGCAATCTCAGTCAGTTCCTCTAAACTCTGATGGCTTTTCTTGCAACCTGTGGCTCCTGCTGACATCTTATCTTGGTCTCTCGTCTCCTGAAATATCAAATAGCATATACTGCACGTATTCAGTACTATGAAATTAATTTCAATACGTATACTGAAATTCTTAGGAGAGGGCTTGTAACATATCACAAACTATTAATAAATACTTGACAAGGAGTTGGGAGATTACTTTGCTAACGCATCTCTTGAGTAGATCATTGAAGATAATGTAAGTATCAGGTTTCTGCTCGCACTCCTCGCTTGCTATTTCTTCATGTAAGAATGGTTCTTTTACTCTCTTTCCAATCCCCTGCCCTTTCTTCTGTCTCCTGCAAGTATACCCCAAATAGTACTCATATATATATTTGATTCTCAATAAGCATGACCAAAAGAAAAAATCATTACAAAACAACATGATAGCAGATAAAAAGATGTAATGAGTGGAAAAGCAAGAGAATAACACATCTCATGAGTGAGAATTTTGACTACTACTAATAATGATATTCTTTTTTCTTAATTAGCTGTGATGGTCACTATTTTGGACTTTAATTGCTCAACATAATCAGCTTTTTGTTTCCTATTTCGTCCCATTTTAGATTTTGTGAATTTAATTAATCCTTAATTATTTAAAATTAAATTTATTATATTTAACTTGTAGGTCAATCCAACCAAAAATATTAGTCATAAATATAATAAATTAATAAATTATATATCAGTGCATAAATCCAAGATATGAATTTTTTTTTGAAAAAATTCTAAAACAACATTTTTATTATTTAAAATAGATCAAGTTTTTCTTCGAACCAAAATATGACCTGTTCTGTGAATATTAGAAAATTGTTATTTTATAATAATATCTCACTGCTATGCTTAATGGAATATTAGCGCCACTATTTGCCTTGACTCATAGCTTTTGTCCTTTTATTTATGTTATAATTTATGGCTTCTTATCTATTATTGAATTATCTGTAAATAAACGTATTATTTAAAAAAAAATGAGAACAACAATGAAGAAGAAAGAAGAGCTATAATAAAAACATTATAGCTTTGTTGCTATTACAGCAGCAATGAGAGATAAAAGTTAAGTTTAAGTAGATATAATCCTTTTTCTTTATATATTTTTATTATGTCATTAATTTATTTTTAATAATATAAAACTCTCCCATTAATATAAATAATTTATCAAATTACATTAAATATTATATTAATATATTTAACCTGCAATAAATAACTATCAAAATATAACAAGTTACAACATACTGGTCACTAAGTTGACCAGCCAGCACAAGGTAATTTTTATAACAATGTTTAGAGTTCCTAGGGTGACATAAGCTTGCTTGCATCCTCTAAAACTGAAGGCAGTTTGTTTATTCAATGGTTTACGCGATTTCCAGTTCAAATTTCTTATTTGTAAATCCATCCCTTATCGAAATAATTCCTTTCTTGTTTCATGAATAACTAATGGCACTGGCAAGCTAGCACTAATTTATATCCTAATATCTTTTTTTTTTACTCCCGCTATTCCTATTCTCATTGCTAATACTATTATTTCATTATTATCTAAAAAAAAATTATTATTTCATACTTCAAATTAATCTAATTTTTGTGTTCATGATTCTCGGATCCCTGACTGTAAATAAACGTACTACCATTATTAATTGATATAATTATTAGAACTACGTTCTGGAGAAAAAGATTGAAATTGACGAACCTTTGAGATATCAAGCTAGCATTTTTAAGGGCAAGCCCATCAGCAGGATTATGAACTCCGCAACCTTGATCAAGAAGTGCCTTATTATCGATCTGTCGCTTGCCATTTAAACGATCCTGCTGGCAGCACATTGTATGTGAGAGATAATTTGAATGATGCATCCTAGACTCCTTGCTGTTCTTCTTTGCTTCCATAGCAGCTTCTGCACCAAGAAAATCATGTTCCGAAAATTTATTTAAATTATAATTGATGTATGTATTTCAAGTCAAATTAAAAGTAAAATCCACTGACGTTAAAACTTTCGTTAAGATTTATTTTTTAATAAACGCTCTTTATCATGGAATAATAGCATAATTTAAATAAATTAAGAGTGAATAAAAATCTGATCTATTCTTTTTTAATTGATGTATTTTGAGAAACCTAAAAGCTCTTTAAGGCTCTATCCCATGTGTGTGTGTCTATAGTTTTTCTAGCTGTTTATAGAGTAGAAATGTGAAAAGATAAAATTTAAACAAAAAAAAAATCAATGTTTTAAAAAATAAATGACTGAAATAAAATAGGCTCTGGACCTTACAACTAGTTCTTGGGATTTACGTTGGATTTGAATTTGAATTTATTATAAAATATTTTAAGTTATAAAAAATTATGTTTTATTAATTTATTTTGGATTTATAATTTTTTAACCCATAAAAAAATATTTTTGTCAACCTATTATTTTGTTCAGCCCATGAATACAAGAATTTAATCACTTTCTTTCAAAATAATTGCTTCAAACTTGAACAGTTTTTTCAGTTAAAAATCATTATAGACAAATCTACAATTATTAGGTTTAATTATGATTTTATTAAAATTAATAATAAAAAAATTATTCTATTAATTATCAAAATTAATCATATATCAAGTTTAGTTCCGAAATCCTCTATAAAAAGTAGCTAATGAAGAGTGCTTTTGGTCTAATTATGTCTATCACGTCCTGTTGCAGCTTTAATGTTATTCTGCTTTTAGATGATAACATTCTGACATAGATAAAGTACATATAATTATTCTCGGAGCTAGGAAAAATAATTAATATGATTCATTAGCTAACATGGTGATCATTGCTTGGTAACCTTTACATGAACTCATTAAATACCATTGATAAACACTGCCATTTCTTTTGACTATTCTGCTCTACAAAGATAAATAAGCATAAATATGATCCATTAATAGTTAATAAATTTATTTTACATGAACTCATTAAATACCATTGATAAACACTGCCATTTCTTTTGACTATTCTGCTCTACAAAGATAAATAAGCATAAATATGATCCATTAATAGTTAATAAATTTATTATGTACCTTGGATAATCCGCCCATGCTTCACGCTCCTGTACATCTGGCCACAAACAGACCGAAGCTTTTACTGAAAGCTCTTAATTAAGAGTTATAACAAAGTTTTTCGAAAAGAAAAAAAAAAAACTCAAAGCAAATTTGATCATAACCAACCTGAAGGTGGCTCTTTACGTGAGATATGGTAAGGTCCTCCACATCCATGATTTGCAGAACCATCTTTGGAGTTGCCCCTATGATGATTAATATTATACAAAACCCCGTAATAAAAAAAACATGTAAAAACTAAAGATCATATTTATAAAACATGATAATTCAAAAAATATATATAATTAAAAAAATAAAGTGAAGGGCTTGTATATGTAAAATCTAAGAGATAACTTACGATCCTCCCCACCAAGCCTCTCAACTGCATGCACAAAGCAGTGATGAAGATCAGGTGTCCAACGAAGCCTAGGCATTTTTGATCGAACGTAAGGCCTAACTATGGCTGATGGTCTCAAGCCTATTTCTTGAAAATTAACTCCAACTGATCGTCTCTCAGTGTTTCTCATGATCAGTACCCGTGTCAAGAGAAGATGATGGAGAGCCTTTATTTGGAGAGCTCTCAACTTCAATTCTCTTCATTGTGTCTGGGATTCATCAAAAAGAAAGATAGAGAAAAGTGGCTTGGTCTATGCAATACAAAAGAGAATAAATACGAGGGAGACTATTTGCATAATTTTGTCACTATGTGCAGCTTTTTTCTTATAAGGCCATTTTAGTCATCCTGGGGTTTCGATTGCAGAAAAGAAAAATTGGGCAAAGAATTTCAGAGACTTGGGTTAATAATTTTGTTCAAGGAATGCCTCTATGATCACAGGGTAAAAAAAAAGTTGAGAAAACACCTGTATCCAAAAGGTAATTAATTGAAAATCTTGACCTTTTTACTGCCTCCCTTTCTCCTCTATTCTCTCCCACTCTGATTCCTGGTTGTAAAGTTGCAAATCAAGATATTCTTGATGAGATCATTTCTTAATATTCGTTCAAATAAAACAAAAGGTTACCCTCTCAAAATAGCAAACTAAACACGCAAGCAACCATTCCCAGAGCAAATTCCCACGCCCAATAACCTAAACCAAACGTTACAGCAAGAAATTTCACAACAAAACAAAGCTAGAAAACCCAGACGTTTGGAAGTGAAAAAACATGGGCACATGACCTAAGCCATGCATGAACTCAAGGAAACATACAAAGAATTAAACACCAACACGTCCACACCTTTTTGTGTGTATATGTTGGCTTTCTTCTTCTTCTTTTTCAATGTTTGCCTTTTGTTTTTATAACTTTCTTTTGTTGTTTTTCTTCCGTTTTTGGCTTGGTTAGCCTGCTCAATGTGTCGACTTCTTCTTAAAAAAAAAAAAAAAAAACACGTCCACACCTTAAATCTGATTTAACATACCCGCCGGTAGCTTCAATTAAAGATATAAAATATAATTCATCTAGTTTTTATATTATCTCCATCGCCTTTATTTTATTCCTTGGAATGTCTCTAAAAGAAAATGGGTAGATAAGTATCTGGTGAAAATTAATTTTAATATTAATTATTATTTAAAATTTAATTCACAATACTATAAAAAATTTAAAAATAAAATTTTATTAAAATTTTTAAATTAAATTTAATCCATAGAGTTCTGAATAGTACCTTGATAGGGTTTTAAACTTCACGATTGATAGTGGGATCTTTTTTCTGTCTCTCGAGGTTGAGAGAGGGCATGATGGGAAGCATAAATTAATGGGTTTAGTTTTTGTTTTTGTTTTTCATTGTTACATAAATGGTGAAACAAATTATGAATGTTGGGATGTGACTAAGCTGACAAGAGGTTGGATAATTCAGAAGACGGTTTCAAATTGGGAAATATTCTCTGGATGGATTTGTCACAAGCATGGACAAGGGTTTAATTTATGATATCTTAAGCATAATTAATGATAAAATGGGAAAAGATATTGGAGAGAATTCTTGTCTAGATTTTGCGCCAATCCTTTCTTTCAGTTTCATCTTTTCAAAGGAAATAACACTTTGGTGGGGTTCTTGCAAGATTAAAAAAAGAAGAAGATGAAGTGAGTTATCATAGCACTAATTTTTTAGAGTGTAAGAGTTGGTGATTTCTAAGGATGATTGATTTATTTATAGATTAAAGGATTAAATATTAATTGAAAAGGAAAAAAACTAATTTAATAATAATTGATGAGATACAATAAATAATTTAATTCTTGTAAAATTGTGTCCTATTTAATCTTTTTTTTTTTGGAAGAAACTAATATATTATAGAGGCAATCCAAAAGTAGTTAAAAACAAGAATATTTAACCCCCTACTAAACATGATCAGCATTCCTATTGTCAAATTGTTACACGAACTTATTATTATGAATTATATATTGTTTAAATGGAAGAGGAATTGTGCTGAGCATAGGTTTTCATTGACCTAGCTAGTCATAGAGCCAATATTCATGAGAGATGGGGAAAGAGCAATGCTAATATGAAAAAATATTAAAAAGTTCCCTTTCCTTTTCACAAAGGAGTCAAAGGAATATATTGTTTGTCATAGATCCCATCCCTTGATAGTAATGATATGTAGAGAAAACAATGCTCTGCTAAATTCTAAGTCCTTGGCCATCATGTTGAGGTTATCTCTTTTTGGATTCCATGTTTTATTGAATGTTAATGATTGTGACAATTAATTATTATAAATAGGCGGAATATGACAAATAATCAAAGCTTCTTTTCAAAAAGCCCTTTATCAACACCATCATTATCAAAGCTGCTGAACAAATGTTCATGTTTCAAGGAGTAGCAGCCATCAAAAGAAAGAAAGACGATGGTAGACTAGGGTGGTGTTTAGCTTTTAGGTATAACCATATTTTTTAAAATATTTTGTAGTTTTAAGTTTTTCTTTTAATTGTTTTGTTGTATTGATTTTAAAATAATTTTTTAAAAAATTATTATGACAAATTATTCAAATAAATTTTTTTAAAAAAACTTTTATTGTATTTATAAATAAGTTATAATTGTACATTTGGTATCCAAAAATCCTACCATAAAATATGGTGTTTGTTTGGCTTGCAAGCATGATGAGTTTTTTATAAAAATATAATTTTTTTAAAATATAAATTAAATTTATAAAAAAATATATAATTTTGTTTTTCTTGTGATATTATTATGTTTGAATTCCGAAGTTACTAATATTAATGTTTATTAAAAATTTATTTAGTTATTAATTTAAAAATTTATAAAAATTAATTAAAATATATACGAAGTGAATTCGAGAAATACCCTATTTGAATTAAAAAAGAATATATATATTTATTTTATATAAATTCCAAAAAAAAAAAACACCCAGCCACGTCTCCAACCCAAACACCCTGAAAAGATATTACATTACTTCCCTCATGCTCCTGGACGGGCTATATCTGTTGCCCAGGTTCGGTTCCTAGGTTTTTCAACTTTTTTGATTGGCTTGTGAATTGCACCTATGGTCTAGATGGGCTGTTTTCTACTACTAGATTGGTTGTGATCCTCTATTAGGCTTCACATCCTGTGGTGCTTTACTCACTGAATTTTTCAAAACTTAATTAAGAAAGTAATCTAAAAATAACTTGAAAGTTTTGAAACAATATATTTTATATCTAATTTGGACATGAATCTATCTCAGCTAGAACTAAGGAACCAAGTTTATAGGAAACATGGCTTATAGAACACTTTGATTGAATATTTCACTTTTTAATCTAATAATGATCGATAAAAAAGTATAATTTTTTTTTGTTAGATTTCTTGTTCAACTCATACAATTTTTTTCTTAAATTTAAACTTATCTATACACATCTCATGTCGAGAGTAAATTTGACGGTTTACTTTTCAAGATTCATTTCTCGAGTTGACACAAACACGCATAGAGGGTTAAATTGCGGCATTTTCCGCGCAAAAGAAAAAATAACAAATCTCAATTTGACAACAATGAGGATGGCATCGGATGAGGCTGATAACCTTTGTTTCCTTGTCAATGCTGCCATGCCGCGTCGGGCATGTCTTTAGATGTAACAAAATGTGTGGCAGTAGCCAGCAGGCAGCCTATCCTCTCTTCAATCGGTCCCCGCAACAAGCAAGAAACAACTGCATGGCGTTCCTATCTAATAGTACAATGTATCTTGAAGTCAAGCAACAGCATACAGCTAATATTGCAATTCAAGATAAAGAACAATCAACTTGCTGATAATAACAAGGGTAGCCTTAGTTTGCATCATAGTTCAAGACAGAGACAGTCTAACAAGACATAAAGGAGCATAAACATTGATTTTATTGTGAAATACACTAATTATCATAGTAAATAACGAATCTAATACTTTAATTAATCAACAATGCTAGGTTTATTATCAGTCTAACTCGTATGAAGCAAGGATCGTCACAAATAGAAAGCAGAAGGTTAATGGGAAAGGGGAACGTGAGATTGATCAACCAAGGTCCATACGTAAGTATACTGTTACATAAATCTTAACTCACCTTCATCTTTCTCTGATGGTGCTAATTGTATTGGTGTTTAATTTGGTGCAGGTCATGCTAGACAATGATTTGGTGAGGCTCACAATATTGAAACCTCAAGGGTATTTAACAGGAATTAAGTATGGAGGAATGGATAACATTCTTGATCTTCAATCAAATGAATCTAATAGAGGGTAGCCTTCAAAAAATTTGCCATTGTTATTCACACTTCAATTCATTTTTTAATGGTCTTGCACAGGTGAAGAACATGAAATAGGTGCTACTAGTCCTCATTTCAGTAATCTTGAACATAACTTTGTAAGTCAACTAAAGATTTAACATTCTCACTATTTGATTTGCAGATATTGGGACTTGAACTGGAACTTGCCAGGAGGAAAGGATAGATATCAATCGTATGACCATCACTTAGAGATTAACGATAGCTATGATATTTTCTTGTTATACTTTCTCTGAAATGATTCAAAATCCTTATCACCTTGTATATTTCAGGGTAAATGGAGCTGAATATAGTGTGATTTATAACAGTAATGACAAGTTAGAGATTTCATTTAGGAGTACTTACGATCCTTCAAATAAAGGCACCAAACTGCCTCTCAGTATTGACATAAGGTCCTTTTATCCATCTAAGCATTATTTTTTATATTTCAAGATTAATTTTCTTGAACTTGGATTGATTTTAATATAATTTTCTTTTTTATTCTTTAGATACATATTGAATAGTGGTGTTTCAGGATTCTACTGCTATGCAATCTACGAGCGTCCTGCAGGATCTCCTGCTTTTGATCTTGTTCAGACAAGGATGGTCTTTAAGTTGCGACGCGATAAGTAAACTATGTTCTCTATGCTTTTCACTGGCTAATGCCTATTTTGTGCATGTTTGTTGGCTTTAAGCTGAAATTATTGTTTCGTATTTGTTGCATTGATTTGCGCTCTTATGAAATTGGAATAGGTTTCATTACATGGCAATCACTGATGAAAAGCAAAGGGTAATGCCGATGCCTGAAGATCTACTTCCAGGTAGAGGAAAGCAGCTCATTGTGCCTGAGTCTGTTCTTTTGGTGAATCCCATTAATCCTGATCTTAAAGGAGAGGTAAGTAGGACACCCTAGGATCGAATGACTCTTCGTTCCTTCACCAGCAAGATATTATGTTGATATCAAGCTGCCAAAATGTGTGATAAAATGCAGGTTGATGACAAGTACCAGTATTCAATGGACAATAAAGATGGTGGAGTCCATGGATGGATTGGTTCTGGCCCCGTTATTGGATTCTGGGTCATCTTCCCTAGTCATGAATTTCGAAATGGTGGTCCTACTAAGCAAAATCTTACTGTGCATACTGGTCCAACTTGCCTAGCTGTATGTTCTCCTTCTGAAATCACAACACATCTCATATTTACACAACCATGCAGCTTTGCTAAACAATGTAATGAACGTTAGTGGGAGAGTTCCCAGTGATTAATAATTTCCATCTTGGAAGCCAAAATGTGCAAGAAAAGTATATCAAACCTGGCAAATGCTGAACAGCTAGCTGAAATCTGATGGACTTTTGCTGCAACAGATGTTTCATGGAACTCACTATATCGGAGATGCTATAGTAGCTCAATTTCGAGAGGGTGAGGCATGGAGGAAGGTTTTTGGCCCCTTCTTTGTGTACCTTAATTCAACCTCGAAAATTTCAGATGCATACAATTTATGGATTGATGCTAAAAAACAGGTGCGCAATTCGACATATGGTTGGATTTTATTATCCAACAATCAAATTCATCTTAAACATTAATTAATAGAGTAATATCCCTGAACCTCTTGTGGAATTTTAGTAGCTATTCTATAGCAAAAGCATATTGAAGGATCTGCTTATTATCGTCTTTTCATTTCTAGAGGCTGCATGAGGAGGCAACATGGCCATATGAATTTGTGTCATCGCCTTACTACCTTAATGCTGAAGAACGCGGTTCTGCTACAGGAAGACTCTTTGTCCAAGAAAGGTAAATTTACATGAGGCTAAGGCTGTGTACTACTATTTATGAAGCATGTTTTTGCATTCAGAACAAAGTAAGGATTTTACGATGATGACTACAATTTCGATGAAATGGTTCGGTAATTTGCTGCATGCATAGCTTATTTTAGACAGGAAGGATGAACTTCAATTAATATCATTGTGAAAATGCAAGCTCAGGTTTGTTTCTAAGTCTCTGATACCAGCTAAAAATGCACATGTTGGTCTATCAACTGCAAGAGCTGAAGGAGCCTGGCAAACAGAAAGCAAGGTTAGCTCTAATTTATTTTCTTAGATTCACACTTCATTAGTTTCTAGTACTTTCAAGATTGGAAAAGTGAACAAATTGATGTGCTTGTAGGACTATCAATTCTGGGTTCAAACAGATTCAAATGGAAATTTCACCATCAAGAATGTTATTCCCGGGGTGTATGGATTCCATGGCTGGGTTCCTGGTTTCATCGGTGACTTCCTAGACAATACACTTGTTACCATATCTGAAGGTAGTCTCATTTGACTCCTATCCATCCATTATAGAACTTCAACCACAAGAAAATCTCATATGAAGAAAGTATTTCAATTCCTGATGGCACAATTTTCTTGTTTTATGATAACTATATTCCTCAGGATCAGAAACACAACTTGGCAATTTGACATATGTTCCCCTCAGAGACGGACCAACAATATGGGAAATTGGCTTCCCTGATCGTACAGCTATCGGTTTCTATGTTCCTGATGTCAATCCCATGTATGTGAACAAGCTATTTGTAAACAGCCCTGAAAAGTAAGCAGTTCGTTTATCTCAATCTGATGGTCTAAATCTCTGAGAAAGCCCTGTGGTCATGATAATCTGTAAACATACATTGAAAATGGTCTTGCATTTTGGAATTGTGCTGACAATAACTTTTTCAATATCCTTTCTCCTTTAAATCAGGTTCAGGCAATATGGATTGTGGGACAGATACACAGATGTGCATCCTGAATCTGACCAGACTTTCACAATAGGCATCAGTGATCCAAAAAAAGATTGGTTCTTCGCTCATGTAGACAGGTTTTTTTCCATCTTTTATTAAACCCATCATCGTAGTCATGTTATGGAAGTTCTTTAAGAATAAGTCTTCTTTTCAACATTGTACCTCAAATCATGATTCCTAACAGCAGCATGATTCAGTGTAGATTTTACAAATAGACACAAGGCTTGACTTTTTTGATCTCTATAAACCATAAAAGAAAATGCTTTTTCATGGTGGTTTGGTGCCCCTGTTCAGCTCACAATTGCACCTCGAAAACTGATGACATCCACTCTTCGAACTCTGCAGCTTATAGTAAATAGCATTTTCTGATGTTTCTTCATCGACAGAAGGGTAGCAGATAAGTATATTTCATCAACATGGACAATTAAATTTCTTCTCAACTCAATAAAAAAGGGGATTTACAAGCTGAGATTGGCCATCGCCTCAGCAAACCGTTCTGACCTCCAGGTGAAGATTGCGAAGTTAACTGAAAAAAAAAAAAAAAACTCTTAAAAGTTTTCGAAAATGTTGACTCCATCATTCTTGCAGGTGTATCTTAATGATATGGATCAAGAACATATGGTCTTCCAAGTGATGAATTTGGGAGCAGAGAATGCAATTTGTCGGCATGGAATTCATGGATTATATCGGCTATTTTGCATTGATATTCCCTCATCTTTATTATTAGATGGAGATAACTCCATGTTTCTAATACAGGCCAGAGGTGGAGATGCACTTTGTGGAATTTTATATGATTATTTAAGGCTAGAAGCTCCAGCATCTCCAGCAAATTCAAAGCGGCGGGAAGAACTAGAATCATTTCAGTTTGACTATCATGTTTAACTTATTTCAGTTTGACGATCATGCTTTCTAATGGTGATGATCATTTGCTACATTTCATACACAATTGCACCACAAAACTACAGATTACTGCAGCCATTTTCAAGCATAAGCAGCTTAGAAATTCTTCACAACTTGAATAACTCAGCCACCTATCGGAGCTCACTAAATCAGTAGAATATTCTGGGAAATCCATAAATTGATATTGGGGATGACATGGATAGATAATTTAATTAACCAAAAAAAATCCATCTTAATATGAAAAGTTACATGCAAAATCTTCAAAGAGCTAATCCGGAATTGATCATAATTATTAAACTTGACCAAGCTTAATTTATAAAGAAATAATGATCTAATTATCTAACCAATTAACATTTTTGTTTGATCAAAATTTTATTTTTATTGAAACAATGTTATTTTTAAAAAATAAATTAAAATGATATTATTTTAAATTAATGAAAGCTCATTTAATCAGCATGACTTCTAACCCGGATCGTATAACAAACATGTTTAATAAATTTGATTTTGGGCAACAAAGATTGCATTTTTACAAGTTTTGAAAGTTCATACTGGCTACCACTTCTGAGTTCGGAACAACGTCCAACTCTGGACAAAAACATTCGAGGAACCGCAAAAAAATCAAACGTGTTGGGACACAAGTGGGACCTATGGGACAAGGGACTTAGGTGGGACCCGCAAGGCATTCATGCGCTGATGGGGCCAGCAATCTGCTTGGTGTGTCGAGGTAAACCGTCCAGAATCCTCTACGGAGCATCCTTCGATGCTGTTTATGACGAGAATGGCTTAATTGTTCGAAACAAGGAATATCTCTTTAAGATCCTCTCATTCTCCTACTCGTAATCATTGCCCCAAACAAGCCCTCTCTTTAGGCCTCCATGTTTGCTGTTGTATTCTCTTGCTTAAAGAAAATATACTGTACTAATCAACTTTTTATTTGCCTTTATAGATTACATAGAAGAGCCCACAAAAAATTGTCATTACTTTACTCCTCTCACGAAGAGGATCCTACCCGATCCATCACTCAAGTGAGTCTTTGCTAGAACGATTCTTGGACGAAACACAGCCTAGCACAGCAAGAGTCGATCAGCATCAACGAATCAAACACTATTTGGTTACAAAAAAATTGTTTTGTTTTACACCTCAAGACACCACAAAAGGAATGTGTAACAAAATTGAGAAAATTATAGTCAAGAAAGCTTGCAATGCCTTGTCCATTGCACTAATTCTACTGCTTCTGATGCTGATTAATCTGGAACCACCTGCTGCATTGCTTGGTGTGGTTGTATTCGCCACCGTCCTAGTCTTCTTCATTGTTTTCTTGCTGCATCCAAAGTTAGATGATCGGTAAGGCCTTGCTGCAAGGTGTTCTAATTAAGTAATGGTTTTGCTTTTTGCTTTTTGCATTTTCCATCTCTTGACAACCATAAAGGGAATGCAAAGATGAAGAAAAGGAACTAAAGTGTGATATACTGGTGAAACAATTAGGCCACCATGTAAAAGGGAAGAGTTTGTTACCTTCCAGGAAATATACAGCTTCCATGACCTGCCAACATTTACCAACAAGGAAGAAAATGGATCTTAGATTTGGAGAAAAAAACCTGTCACTCAAAACCAGCAGGTGAAAAAAATAGCACAAACGGGACTCATTTCGCAAGAATTCATGAAAGAAAGATGAATTATTTTCAAAAGCAATCTTGTTATACATGGCCTTGAGATTTTGTTATTGTCCTGACTCTATGGGGCTCACTTGGTATAGTTTCCAAGTTGAAATCATAAATTGTTTTTGACTTGACTGCTTCAGCACAAAATGTTATTCCATGCCCTTTCCACACTCCAATCACTCAAGAACCCATGTGACTCTGTCAGGCTGGAATCACACAGCATCTATCCTTGGAGTCATATTTGTTCTCATTAGTTGCCATCAATATTATCATTGGAGGGCGCGGGTGCTCCTAATTACTTTCCTTCAGTGGTGTGGCATCAGGCAATTAGCACTTTTTGAACTTTTAATCCTAAATACTTGAGCTTAAGGTGACCTTTTTGACCACTCGATTACCCTAAGGCACTTAATAAATGACTGCACATAAACTATTTTAATTAACAGCATTCCCTTCTCCCTCGTGTAAATGCTCTGGATTTAAACTAGGCCACATTGTTTGTCCAAACAGTACCCACACATTCTATTTTGAATATAGAACAATAGTTCAATGACTCACTATTGACAGAAAAAAATTTAAGATAATACCCTGTATTCTGTTAAAATCTAACGCAACATAAACGACCTGTGATTGTTTAGGGCGAAGAAGAGCACAAAACACTTACTTGGATCAGTAGTGGTGATCATGGCTACACCCTTGAAATCACAGGACCCAGCAGCCCTTCCTTCCTTCTGGTAATAGCTATCAAACGCATAAGAGGCATGGTTCTCCACATTATTAGGCTGGTAGCAATTCTCCCCTGGCTGAATCTCGCTGCAATTAGCCTGTCCTGGTCCACATGCCCAATCCAATGCAGCTTGCAATGTCTTTGAATCAACACCATCCATAACAATACAATATGTTTGGTTGGTGGTATCATTAGCCAAAAAAGTCCCACTTCCAGATACATGAAGCAAATAAACTGGAGTCGCATTTGCATAAAACAATCCCCAATTTGCTTCTGATACCGGTGGTGACCTCAAGTCCTCATTGAACAACTCATATAAGTACACACTAGAAGTGATTTCTGGGTGCAAAGGAGTCCCGCTTTGATCAAGAACATGCTTAATCATATTAGAATTATAGGTATCTGCGTTGTCGATCGTAGCATAAGGCTCCTTCGAATCACCCTTTGAAGGCCAACCACTCTCAGTAACAAGAACCACGACATCAGTAAAATTAAAATTCTTCATCGAATAATAAGCCGCATCAACCATAGCATCAAGAACATTAGTGTAATGCAACAAAGTATTAGGATCAACCATTTCTTTAGACGGCGTCAAGGGCTTAAACAAAGAATTTTCAAGCGGCACCACTCCTTTATTTTGCATAAACACATAGTAAGGATAAAGATTCATCATCAAAGGAGAGCCAGTTTTTGATAAAAATTGAAGCAAAGGTTGCATAACCGAGATCCAACTCTGATTAAAAAAAGCCTGAGAAGGTGGAAATGGATCAAGAATTATTGAAGCAGAATGTGGAGTTGAAATCTTGATCTGATTATGCAAGTTTGCAGCCACTAAAGCACTATAAAGAGACTCAATAGCTGGCACAAGCAAAGGAGCTGAAGAGGGTACAGTAGTCAAAACCTCATCACCAACAGCAATTGCAGTAATTACAGTTTGTGGATAATAAGCAACAACATTTTTACCAATCCAAGAAGCTGCTGTTGCATTAGAGGAGCCAATAGCAAGAAGCTGATTATTTGGGACACTAATAATGACCCGGATCTTGGTTTTAGCCAGGGCCTTGAGCATGTCAGGATCGGCATCATAAAGCCTGATATGTGTAACCTTTTGGAACTGTAGAAGCGAAACAATCTCTGTTGCTGACATTAAATTGGACACATCTACTCCTATGTTGATTCCCACAAACGGCTCATTATCTTGTTGGTCCTTGATTTGCGCCACTGCTATTTTCGATGATAAAGCTGCAAATTTGACACAAAAACATCAGAACCACGAAAGGGTTGCTCTTATTTTCTTGAAAAAGTGGATAAACAAGTGGGGTTTCCGTCAATTACCTTGTGATATTGTAAAAAGCGAAGTGTACAACAAGAAGAAGGTAGTGGAGAGAGGAAGCTTAGAGAGTGCCATAACTGAGGAAGAACTTGAGTTTCACAACTTCATCTCCTGGTTCTGGTTCAGCTAAAGATTCTTGCATTATCTTGTAGGGTCTTGTGGTTCTCTTTTAAGTGAAATTTTTAGGTAGGTTCTGGTTTGTCTTTGGAGGTTGCTTGCTGGCCTCAAGAACGAAGAAAGAATTCCAAAGAACTCTGCTTCTGACAAGAGTGAATGATATTGCTGGCGAAATCTTAATAATAGCCCCCAACTATGTAGCTAGTAACAATTTCATCCTTCAATCTCTGTATAAAAACTTCGTTCAGAAATTAGACAACAAGGACTATAACTTTCTCCTACACATTAGAATCACTATTTACTATTTAGTGATAATATTGACATAGGAAATTGCCTGAGAGTGAGAAGAATACTATTCTAATTCTTTGGGGGGCATATTTGAAGTTTACCGTAAATGGCTTTCTGATGTTTATGAATTCCCTAAACTGGCCTTGGGACCGACAAGTTCTTTTGTATCTTTTCCATGTTCTCTTCCATACAAAAGGGGGAAGGACTGAAACAAGAGGAGGAGCCTTATGGTAACTCCACCTAGGTTGACATGGCGAGTGTTCTTGAAGTGATGAAAGCCACTCACAGGCTGGCATTTTCAGTGAGAGAGACGTTAGAGAACTAGCCCACCAGGACAGCACCATCTGCTTCCTGCCAAAGTTTTTTTCTGTATAATTATCCTTGCATCGCCTTGATTGGAATATGATTTCTTTTTGTTCAATTCATCTCATATTTTTTGGGCTAAATCATTTGGCCATTAGGCAAGTGTACTTTCTGAGCAAATCTTAGATTTATATCTGTGTTCTTCAAATACAAGTGTGCAACTGGCTAGAAAGCATGTGCGCTTCCTTTACATTTTCATCAAATCAAAGCTTTTGTTTAGATTTATTAGTATAATCTACCACTCTACTTGTTGTTAGAAGACAACTTGAGTTCTTTTTATTTATTTATTTATTTTGTCTCTTTCAAAATTTAGTAACTAATAAACTTGGTTCAAGAGTTTGTTTGTGAGATGTGTTCATAAATATATTTCTTGCAATACCTCGTAAATAACAAAATCTTATAGCATCTAATTAAAAATGATAGAGTTGGTTTGATTAATTTAGAATAAAAATTTTAATTTAATAAAATATATGTTAAAGTAGAGGAATAAAATATAATGCATGATTTTTTAGCAAGATGCAAAAATTAATGATGGATCCCCTCCTCCATAATGGGAGCTGGTATGTTTAAATTATTATTATTATTGATGTTATTTAATAGAATTAAAAAAAAAATAACTGGTTTTAGGATTAAATTTTACACCCTATTTTTTTTATATGATAATGTTGTTTTATTCAACGGATACTCGCTCACATATTCACACACACATATATATATATATTCATCAATTGCAATAATATTAATGAAAAAAAAATATTTTGTGTAACTTTCTTTTTTAGGTCACTTACAAATTACAAGTGGGCAAGCAAATGATCTATAGGCCATTGGGGTACAAAGATAGTGGCAACCTGAAGACTGGCTTAAAAGAGCTAAGCAGAAAACACTGCTTGCTGCAGTGTATCAAACAAAATAGACAGTGGCTCCTTCCATAGTACCATTCTCAACAGTGTCATTCACGGGTATAATAGAACAGAAGAGAACATCTGCGTCATGTTCACATGTAGGTCACCTCTCGTACAAGCAAGCCTCTTTTTCTAGGAAAAAAAAATAAAACTTTTCCTCTTTTAAATCCCTTCATGGAAATTGACTTCCTCCATTGCCAGAGGCCTCGATTAAATTTCATCAGCTTTGTTTTTGAAGATAGATGGTGGCTTATTTATCTGGACTGTCATCTCCTTGCCCGTAAATATTCTCACATGAATGATCCTAATGTTTAACAGGTTGGGTGGTTACAGAAGATAAATAAATGGTTATTAAACCCTACCCAAGAAACCTGTGATATAGAGCCTAATCTTGGGTAAGGTTTAGTTTGAACTCCAGAAGCTATTAACTCTGTCAAATCTAATTAGCCTAATAAATGAACTTGTGATTTGATTAAATTTAATTAGATTAACACCAATAAATTAAAGAATAAACAAAAAATGATTGATATGATGGTAACTAGGTGATTGACGAGTTGACTCCACAGCCTAATAATATGAAATTTTTAATTTCCAGATCATATATATATATAAGCTTTTCAATATTTAAGCTGTTGTTCAACCACCAGAACCAGAAGGGTTGCTCAACTGCATAATATAAAGCCAGATCTTCTCAGACCTAAAAGTCCAGGCATGAAAACAAGAAAGAGCTCAGCATGCATCAGCAATTCAGCAATGCATAATACATAATAATATATTGTTCATTCATTATCGACCAAGCCAAGTACTTGTTTAATTTTATCACCAGCGAAGAAAGGACATATGCTTCACGCCATTCAAAGAGACATAAGATTCCCAAAACTATTCTCATCTGGAATCCCAGGGGACTTCAATATTTTTTAATTTTTTTTTTGGCATTGTTGTACAATTTTATTCTTGAATTTATTTTTTATTTTTTAGATTTAAATCATTTTTTATATTTTTAGATTGTTTTGATATATTGATAGTAAAAATAATTTTTAAAAAAATACTATTTAAATATATTTTCAAATAAAAAACACACTAAGAAATAATATTTATGTAATCTAAACAAACAGACAAGACATCTTCTTCTTCTTCTTCTTTTTTCCACACCTAGAAATACTAGAGAATGGGTAGAGTATTATGAGAAAATTTTTCTTAATTTTCTTTTTTGGGCATTAAATATAGGGCTAGGATTTCCTAGTCAAATAGATTGTTAATGATCCGAACCAGCTACATGATCATTTACTTTTTTTAAAAAAAAAAACAAAACAAAGATATGCTTTCACCTCGAAGGTACAGAGGGGAGACTTGCATGCACTGTGATGGAATGATCGGTGATGTTGTTCAACAAACGAAATAGATCAACTACATGTTGCTTAGCTAAGAAATAAAATACAATGATCCTAAGCAGCGCAAGGATTTATGCCTCGTAAAAGTATATCCTGTTTGCATTAAGAATGTTGGAAAAATCGATAATATGCAACTAAATGAGTTCTATTATGGAAAGAAGTGTAAACAAATTCGAGTAATCTGCCCTCATCAATATTTGAGTGCTTTAAAAGTGAGTATGTTTATATTTAAATCTTTTTTATTTTTGCGTAACAAAAATATTTAAATTTTTTTAATTTTTTTCTTCAAATTAATATATTTTTTTATGTTTTCAGAATATTTTAATATATTAATGTTAAAAATAATTTTTTTTAAAATAAAAATATTATTTTAATATATTTTAAAAATAATTATTATCATATTATTTTGATATTTTTTAATATTCTTTTGAAACTAAAAAACCAAACAAGGTATAATACATACCAGCCAATGTCTGCGCTTCACCACATATTGAATCTAATTTTTTTTAGTTTTTTTTGTCGATGCATAAAAAAATGCAATCGTGTTAGCAAAGCGTTTTATAACAATAAATGTTAAAAAATGTTTCTTACACTAACCAAATATTGAGCCAATACCTTGAGACAAATTAAGATATATATTAAGATATCTAATAATGTACGTATAGCCCTTGAAGTTTTTTTTATTTAATAATACAAAAATAAAATAATTCTTGTAAGTAATTGTTTCAAATCCAATGAAAACAATTTCTAGTACAATTCTTTCTTTTCTTATTAACATATTTCTTTCAAATAAAAAAATATTTTTTTCATGGGTTTCTAATCTAATAAAAAATTGTAAGCAATTAGAATCAATACAAAAAAAATATAAATGATTTTAAATAAGATACAAAAAAAAATTATTTTCGTTAAAACCAGGTATCTAATTAATTCTCTTCTTTTTATTTTTTGAATTTTACTTAGCTAAAATATTTTTTTTAAATGATAGCTTATAATAATATAAATGATATATTTTCCACATTATATATGTCATGAAAAAAATTTTAGAACCTATTTTTTAATTAGTTCTAATATTATATATAAAAAAGTATTCACATGATAAACAACAAATAAAATCAAATATTTTCATAAAATTCTCAACTATAAGCATAAAATAGAAAATTAAAAGCATAAAAGGTTCACATAAACTAATTAACAAAATGATTTCCAACATCGTTAAAAAAAAGGCAAGAATCTCATTATAAAATAAATGTTAAATTAATTGATATCTCATGAAATAATATATCAAATATAATGTTATTTGTTTAATTATGGTTATGCTTTAAGAAACAATTTATAAAAAATCCTAAAGAAAATAACAAAAATAGCGGCTACTAATATCATAATCTCATTAAAAAAAATAAAAATTAATTTTAATTATTTTATTTAAAATTTTTAATAAAATAAATTAATAAATAAAGGTATTAGAAGCCTACATTTTTGGACTAGTGGGCTTGGTTTTAGAGTAAAAAAGAATAGATAGGCATTCATGGAATACAAAGACAACCAATAGTTTTTGTTGATTTTATTTTTTAAAAAAATATATTAGAAAAAATATCATTTATACTAGCAGATGAAAAATTACCTTTAGTCATTAAAATGATATGTGAGTTAGGTTCAAAACATCATAAGACAGTTTGATTTATATCTGATATAGACGTTAGAGCATTAAAAGAACATTTTCCTAGTATGAGAGGACTGGAAAGGATGCACCTTTTACCAATTATTATGCCCATAGTAAATACAAAATAGTCAAGTGCGGGGTGGATAATTGTTGAAAACATCTAAGTAGTAAGCCCATTCCATAATAAGTGTTTTTCTATTTCGATTTTTTTAGAGTCTCCAATAGCACAACCAAGACAATGATAGGTTCTCTACCCCTACAAGGATAGAGCGACGAATATTTTAAGAATGCAAGAGAAGATCAGTTCAACTTATTTTAATTATTTTTTTATCTAAAAATATTTATGAAATGCCCGGAAAAGAACCTCAATAAACCTATTTTTGCCTCAAATTAGCAAGCTAAATCAGCTAAAAAATAAACCTGATTCAAAAATACTTTTAAAAGCACCCCAATCACTTTCCCTAGAAAAATAAAAATTAAAAAACATTTCAATAAAACTTCTCTCATTAAAAGAAATGTAGTGACACACAGATTTTTTTTTTCCAATTATAATCTAGCCAGCTAATAACTTATGCTCTTTTTTCTCATTTTCTAGAGACTTTCGCTTTTATTTTATAAACTCAGAGGGAAAGAAAAAAAAGAGTTTTAGATAAAAAAAAATTAAAAATGTCAAACACTAAAAAGAACAAAAAAAGAATTAAAAAAATAAATGGACAAAAAGAACTTTTTCGTGTCAATTTGTAATGGGCAACTTGATTTATTCGGTACCTTTTCAGGAAGAACATGATCAGCTTTAGCCCATGTGATAGAAGGTTACAATTACTGTCCCGAAAGGGCCACGCGATGTTGAGGTTAGGAGTAATAGAAAGGTGCCTGTGCTTCGACGCTGTATGTAGGGCCTAATGATTATGTGATTTGGGCCCCTCCGAAGTTTCAAACATGCATCAGATATTGTTGCCTTTTCTGATGAAGGGACTTTTGTTCATTCGAAATGCTTGAGAAACCTGCTGGTATGTATGGATAAATGAAAGCCCTGCCTCTTGTTGAATATTCTACTTTTGTAGCTAATAGATTTCGTTTCTGAGCTGTTGGTTTAAGCCCTACGCTGGTCCATCAGTGCTTGTGACTTTAAAGGTAATCTGCACATATGGTTTCAGCATCAACTCGCTTGTTATCTTCATCATTCCATTGTCGTGTTGCAATACTTAATTTATCAGTGTGAATTATGAGGCTCAGTTGGTGCAATGTTGTTTCTGGTGATGCTGTGGATCCTGCCTCCTGTTTCATCTACTATAGTGTCTTTGAAACTATCATTCCCTTATTTAAAAAAAAAAACCCAAAAAAGAAGAAGAACGGCATCCATATTGATCCAATGGTTTATGGCAATCATCTCCAAATTTATCCAGAACCGGTCCTGCAGCTGGCCCTCTTAAATGGATGGTTTTAATTCCCTAGAGAGCAGCAAAGCATAATTGGTGATGCTTAAATTTTGATCGAGAACTAGGGGAAATAAAAAAGAAGAGGAAATTCTTTACCGATGAGGTAAAAAGGGCCTTGAAGAGCAGCTGGAGGGAGGGCAAGGGCCTGGCAGCACACACCCTTGATTATCCATTCAATTTGGAGGAGCAGCAGCACTACCATGGAGGACATGTTGCCAACGTGAAGCCGTCTGAATTTCAGTATATGGGCTATGAACTAGCTCTAATATTCTTCATGAAAAATCTGATTTATTGACAGAGGTGAAAAATAAATTCATTATCTGAATAAAAATTTCATATATGGTTTTGTAATAACTGTAACTGTAACTGTAACTGATGATAATTCTATGAAATTGGAGCGTATTTACTATACACAATACCTTTTTAAGGTAGAAAGCTTGATGCTTATAATTTATTACTTGGGCCTTGACGACCCAGCCCACAGAAATGGGGAGAAACAACAGTCACTAAGTGTATTAATCAAAATATAGATCAATCATGCATGATGCCATCAACAATAGTGATAAGTTTTGTGATCTTCGCTTGCTCTCATGGTTTTTTTTTTTAATATTTTTTATTTTAAATTAATATTTTTTATATTTTTAAATTATTTTAATATGCTGATATCACAAAATAATTTATTTTTAAATTTTTTTTTGTTAATACATGTCCAAGCAAAAAGCATTTTAAAGTTTGAGAATGTGGTACGGGTTACTTGTTAAAATATTTTTCATTCCAAAATATATTAAAATAATATTTTTTATTTTTAAAAAATTATTTTTGATATTAGCAAATCAAAATAATATGTAAAAATTAAAAATATATTAATTTAAAAAAATAAAAAAAATTAAAATTTTTCAAAAACATTTTTTAACTGCAGTGTCAAATACCTATATATTATATATAAAATTCAATCATAATTTTTTATTGAACACGTATTTAAATCCAACTCTCTATATTTATTTATATTTTTTAAAAGTTTTATTTTTTAATTCACAACTACAAAAGTTATCTAAAAAAATAAATACATTTAAGTCTTACCCTATGAATTTATAGATTAAGAGGGAGTGTGGTATTATGAGTAAAATAGCATGAGGTGTTTTATTCTTCTAAATATATTGAAATCGTATGAGTGTGATCTTAAAATTGTTTGAATTTTTTTAAAATTTTATTAGATAAATAGATAGGTGATTGACATGACAATTAATTACTTATAAATATTATTTTTACTTCATTCCTTGATTCTATTGGTGTGGTTGACGATGACCGCGCGCATTAAAGTGCACAAGAAATAAATCAGCTCCCTCTAGTCATCTGTCTTGATTAATCTAATTATCTAATCAAATTATTCTTAGAAAAAAATCTAATTAAACCACAATTACAATTCTCAATATATCAGGAGAAAAGAAAAAAATCATTAATTGTGGATGCCTGAGAGTATAATTATAATTATTTTTTTTAATTTTTTATTTAAAATAATATTTTTTTTATTTTTAATAAAAGTAAATTCAGATCCCGGGAGGATTATGTCCCCACCCAATCATATTGGCCTTGGACGCTTGAATAAAAAGACTTCGGTGATATGATTTTGTTATACAGAATAAAAATCATACCACACCAACTCCCTCCTAAGTTCGTCCATGGGCACACGTGAGCAGGTGTTTGCTTACGAAAACCGCACAACAAAAGTCGGAAGCCGCCTGACTCCAGCCCAGGACTTGGCTACGGCATGACTTTGTCAATTTTATATTATATTATATTATCTTGGTGTAACGGCCTTATCCTGGTGCAACAATCTTATATATATATATATATATATATAAACAGACAAATAACCTCACTTTTATATGTTCATATTAACTTTGATAAATATGTTCTGATGGTTCTTTTGATCTTCTCTTCATTTTTTGTTTTTTTTTTCCAGTAAAATTACTTTTTTTTTTGTCCTTTTGTTTTGTGTACAGTAAAGTCTAATTTTTAAGAGTTGAATTTTTAGATACCATGTATGCTTGATTGGTTGTTGAGAAAGTAAAGATTTTCAGAAAATAAAATAAGTGAAAATAGAAATAAAATGAAAGTAGAATCCTTAAAAATTATGGCCGGTGAAAAAACCTAGACAAAAACTTAATCAAAATAATTTTAGTTTAAATTAGACTAAAAAAAATAACTGAACTGAATTGAACCTCGTCAATTAAACTAGTTTTTAATTTGAATAAATTCAAAACTTGAATTTTTTTTAATTTATTATTTATTTTAGCTCAAAATTATATCAAATTAAAAATGCTCGCACCTGTATTCAGCCCTGCTCGGGATGTCTGCTAAGGCAGCAGAACAAGCCTAGCAAAAGATGGAGGAACCGGTAAGAACTCCAACAGACACAAAGCACATGACACCTATCTAAAGCATAATACAATAAAAATAAAATAAAATAAAATACAACAAGCACATGGCACCAAGGCAGGCTGCAAGCACTAAATTCACGGAGACAATTGGTCTTACGACTAGCTAGGACCTAACTTCTTCAAGACAGACACATAATGTATTTTGAATTGACTCATTACAGACATAATATAAAAGAACAAAGATTTGAAAATAGATCATATCAAATACAAATGAAGATAGAGGTATATGTAAACACACAATTAAAACAAATATATAAGGATGAGTCATCACGATAATTAAGCAAATATCATAATTATTTAATTTTATACAAAAAACAAAATAAAAGAAATGAAGATGAAAAACTCTTAAATCAAAGCTTTTAAACCATAAAAGTCTTATATTAAAGATCAATAGATATGTATATCCATATGAAAACCAAAATAACTTGGAAGACAGCTATTTAAGACAAAGTTTAATTAAAGTCAGCAAACCTATAAACCCAATAAAAAATCTAAACCTAGAAAAATGTTTAAGTATGATTACTATAAACACCATCACAATCTTTATATTTATTAATAGATTTTTCTATCAGAATTTACGATATTATTTTATTCATAATTAATTTACTAAAAAAAATCACTGATGAAAATACTCCGTTGATGACTTTTCTATAAATTCATTGATAATAATAAAAAATTATTATAGACAAAAAAGCATGAAAAAAATTATTCTCTTTATTTTATCGGTACTTCTCTCAACAAAATACTGTATGTAATTCTGTCGATAATTATATAAAAGTATTTTAAAAAAAAAATTATTTTACAAAATTATAAAATAATTAAATTAATATAAATCAACACTTTATAATACTTAAAATGCTTGGAAAAAAAAATCAACACAAAGAAAATTGCAACAAACAAATAACATAAAAATAAATTCAATTAAAAATTTTCATATGCAAAAAAAATTAAAAGTGGTATTAATAAATCAACTAAAAATTGATTTCATATAAAAATATTCTACAATAACATTCATATAATTGTTAGGAATAAAAAAATTAAAAAAAATATTATCTTAATGTAATTGTAAATAAAGCTAAAAAGAAAAATAAAATAAAATATACTGATTAAAAAAAATTAAAAGGATTTATTGGATGGCCTTGGAACCATATTAATTTTAAATAAAAACAATTTTTTTAAGAACATTTTCAAAGTCGGCATATACCTTAAAGCAGAAGAGTACTGGCAGTAGCAAGCATGCTGAGAAATTAAAAGAAACATTGAAGCAATTTTTGTTCTCTTAATTCAACAAGTGGGACAGGTTTAATATTTGTTCTCATTTCATCATCTGACTTTTTTGCATGATTTCACCTTTTGGCTCGTGACCTGAACTAATTGAGAGTTTGGAATGCTTGGTATAACTATCATGTTACTTGAAGTAATTTTAAATAATATTTTTTTTTAAAAAATTAAATAACATTGTTTTGATAAAAAAACAAAACAAAAACATTTTTTTAATATTAAATTAAGATTTTATTTGAGTTTGACCAGAAAAATCAAATTTTTAAATATGCTCACGTTTGCTTACCAATAGTGATCATATAATATATCTGCCATGCTCTCTCAATAATTGCCTCATAAAGTTTGACAAAATTTAAATTGTTCTATTTTTTTGTTTTAAATTATTTTAATACGTTGGTATAAAAAATAATTTGTTTTGAAAAAATAATATTTTAATATATTGTTAAATAAAAAATATTTTAAAAATAATTGCAACCGCCTGAATCAATCAGAATATTATATGTTGGCGCCTAATCAAACATTAATTTATCTTTTCTCGTTTGGTTTCCAAAACTTTAACCGACTTGTCACGTAGGCCCTCAAGATTGAGAGAGAGAGAGAGAGAGAGAGAGAGATTGCAAACTTTTCTAGATCAAATGAAAAATACTACGAATTCCCGTCACTTTTTGGCCGCTTCAGATTAATTATTGTTGCACATGGCGCACATGGCACGCATGGCATGGGATTTCTCTTCTATCGAACACGTGGATCACTTAGGTTGCTTAGACCATCTTGTTTACCACTTTCATTTCCTAAGAAAAAAATCAAAGTCATAAGATTTATTGTTTTTTAAAAAGTTAATTATTTGTGCACCTTGCAAATTAACTTCTCGTGCACTCGGCACAGGATTTCTCTTCTCTCGTACACGTGGATACTTCGGTCTTTCTTTCATGTCCATTGGAACATCAATTCAAAATCTCCATTCAAAATTGTTTGAAGTATCCATTCTGATGTTTAAAAACACCAATTTAATATTTATTGATATTACTATTAAAATATTAATTTTTATATTTAGTTATTTTAAATTTAAAAATATTATATATTTTTTCATGTAATATTTATCAGTATTAAAATTAAAAATATTTATATTTGAGTATTTCTTGGCACCAAAATCAGGGATATTACAGTCAGACCATAAAAAACTTAATACAATAAAATCTTAATAATTTAAAATAAAATTAGCAATACAATCTATCTTAGATACGGTATTTAAAAGAATGATAATATTTTTTTGTATAATTAATTTCATGTTATGATTTTTTATTTTTTATTAACACATATAGTTCTTGATTAATTTAATTCAATATAGGCATAGAAATTTTTATTTTCACTTGAAATTTTTTTAAATACAAAAAAATATATTAAAAAAAATCTATGTATAAAATATTTTATTAAAAAAATAAATATAACCTCTGCGTGGGTTAAGAATATATATATACACTATTATATCATAGTATGTGTGTTCGTAGCAGCTTAGTGTGCTAAGTGTTTTTAATTTTCCTGTCTTTTATGGTTTGCACAATATGTTTTAGATTCTTAATCAGCTCTTTTGTGCAGCGTACGCTGTCATACAAATTAATCCTTGCTAGCTTCTGGTGCCACGGCTAGCAAGATAAGAATTAATATAGCTTTTGTTGATGTGTCTTCAACTTCTGTATTTATGCCTATGTTATTTTCAAGAAAAAGAAAAATTCTCCAAGCAAAAACTCACAGGCATAATATTTAATTGACGAATTCTAAATCTTTGAATTATAAAATGAATAATTTACTATATGATTTAAAACATATATAAGTACTATTATAAACTTATTATTTCTTGCAAAGTTACTATATGTCATTATAGAATTCTTATTTGTTGTTTATTGTTGTACATAATATACAAGGTTTATCAAATAAAAATAAATGTTGTTATTTTATTGTTTTTACTAAGCTTGAACCTTGAAAAAACAATTAAGTGCTACAAGGGTATTTTGTTAATGGATTTATGTTTCATACTGAAAAATACAGGCATGGAAGAAAGACATCCAACAACAATGTTTGTGTTAAGAGTTTGATTTGTAATGAGTTTGAAGTGGATTACTACTGTAAATTAGAAGACGTTGTTGAACTACAATATTATAGGGAGCAAAATAAAGTGTTTTTATTCAAATACTATTAGTATAACACCACTGATAGAGAAATTAGAGTAAATCCTCACGATGGTCTAATCAAAATCAACTTAAAAGCTACACTCTACAACGTAAATGATATCTTTGTTTTCACAAAGTAATGTCAATAAGTTTATTACACATATACCTTTTTTTTAGAAATGACTGATCAAGAGTTGATTGGTTATTCATTTTAAAAATGAAACTCAGGGGTTATGTCGAGGTTGTTTAGGATGAAAATAAAGATACAAATGTGTTAGATAAAGTCTTTCAAGTTAGTGAGTTAGTTGAACTATATCGAGTTGCTCCTTCGATTTACTTAGAAGAAAATTCAATTTTTTGCGTTTTCAATGATAGTCTTATTGATGTTGACGTAAAGAAGTTGAATGTTGTTCTAAGCTCTAGCAAACAAGCAAATGTTGATAAAAATAATGATGATATCTATATTGAAGATTGCGATGAAGTTAATGACAATTCAATTGAGGATGAAGAAGAAGAAAATTCTGACTAACTATCTAAATCAAGGAAAGTGTAAAGCATTTTTTTATAATGTAATATTATGGATGATATTTTATAATATGAAATATTTATTTTATAATTGTTAATTGTTGTTATTGTTTTGTGCAGACAGTTTGTAATTTAAGTGTTTACAGAAGGGTAAATAGGCAATACAAACATAATTTTTCATACACAATATATGATCATCAATGTCGCTACAGGCAAAAATGGTCAGTCAGTATTTTACCAAGAGTTGCCAAATATTTACTATAAATACCACCATCACTGATGTCTATACTGACATATATTGTTTCCTTTGGTATTTTATCAAGATTTGCAAAATATTTATTGCAAATGCCACAATCATTGATGTCTATACCAACAAATACTGTATTTGCTGATATTTTACCAAGAGTTGAAAAATATTTGTTAGAAATCCCATAATCGCTGATACCGAGAGTTGTAAAATATTTACTAGAAATACCACAATTACAAATATTTATACTGACAGATATAGTCCATCGACATTTGTCAGGATAATTCACAATTATTGACAAACTCACCAATGAACGATGTGAATTTCAAAGGACGGGTATTAATGCATCTCTGACCACATGTAATTGTTAACAGACTTATTGATTAATGGTGTGAATTTCAAAGGGTGGGTATTAATGCATCTCTAATGGCGTGAAATTATCGACAAATTGTGAAAATTCTGGAGGGTCATTTAAAATTTTTAGTGTAAAATTCAAAATTACCAATGAATTTTTATATATTAACTGACAGAATAATTAAAAATTATATTATTTAAATAATTTATTGGTGATTCTGTCAGTAAAACTATGTTACAAATCTTAATGCTCGCACTTTTTAGTTCATTTTGCCTCTACTTCGTTTGCTCATTCTCTTGTTTTCATTTCCCCTCCTCTCATTTCCTTTAGAACTCCTGTATTTTTTAGCTTATAATCTTTAGTTCAATCTTCAGCAAATTAAAAGTTATAATATAGATATGCTTAATGATTTTTATTTTTTTTTTGTTTTAGTTATTGTTATTTTTTGTTGTGTTTTTTGTTTTGGTGTATTTTTATAATATAGATAAAGTCTTGAAATAAACACATTATTAAGGTAAGCATTTTTCATTCCTACAATCTATTTTTTTAATTTGTTCAATATATTTGATCGTTTGTATTGCCATAATAATTGAATAGTTTATTGAATTTTAATTGTTGTTGTTGAATTTACCTTGTAATTAGTAATTGAATATATAGAAATAAATTTAATTATTTTATCTTAATTTTACTCTATCATTGCATGATAAGTGTTTAATTGTTTCTATTGATTTTAATTGTTATTTGTATAGATGTTAGGTTATATATAAGATTTTTGAACGAGGTCAATTGATTGTGGTTATTATCAATATTTGTAGGCTTGAAAACTTTGGGTAAATGCGTAGAATGAAATCAATAGCTTGTCACTCACATATGGTTACAACTAGTTCTTCTAGCAAGGAGGATAACATAATTTATAAATAATTAATCAATATTTCATTGATTTAATTTATTTTTAGATTTATAAACATTGAGGCTACCTGAGTAATATCATCGATATTTAAATCATTGATGGATATTCTATTATTTCAATGGAGTTAGGTTTCCAGACATCTTGAATAAAAACTTTATATTGATACATGGCTTTGAAAATTTCAAGTTGGTGTTAATTTTTAATTTCCAACTTATTTTTAATAAATTCTTATTATAATTATAAATAAATTATTTATACACAACACAAATTCAAATGAGACAACGTCCATGACAATGTTGTGAGGAGGTGTGGGAAAATCACGTGGAAACAAGGTAAAATAAAAAATAATACGATATTTAAAAAAATAATTTAAAATCTAATTTGTCATTATGGAAGTAGGTTACGTGATTTTTCGTATGAACCGTAAAAAAAGCCAAAAAAATTAAAGATAATAGTCTACAAGGCTAGAATGACATGGCGATTTAGAGGGATTTCAAGTTGCAATACATCCTAGAGGATATATGGCCGCAATATATTAAGCACATGATGTTTGAGTAGTGCTTACAGTCCGGCGCTGACAATCAGAATCAATAAATTCGTGGTTCGGTGATCACGTACACTAGCGGCTCCCTTTTATTTGCTGCACATGCAAAATAGATAATAAGATTAATTTAAATGAAATATATGAATAATTAATTTGTTGTTACTTAATTAAATTTTTTTCTTTTAGGCTACGTCTCTTAGACGTGAGCTAAGCCTAATAAAGTTGTTTCTAGAGATACACGTGCAGAGTGAAGACTGCAAAAGAGGGTGCAACAGTTCGCAAACAACCTTACTCAACACTTTGTGGTATGTTCGTTCAACCATTTTATTTTATAAATTATTATTATTCATGAATTGAATATGATGATTTCTTTTTTCATTTTCAGAAGACCTATAATAGCTGGTTGAGAGAAAGATATGGGGATGATCCTTTGACTCATATGAATTTCAATCTAGATTTATGGATGGAGGTAGGATCATCTGGTGGACCCGATAAAAATCGGATGTACAGGCTTTCCAACACTACAGCCGAGAACTTATGGGCAACTCGTAATGTCTCATCCGTTGAGAACTACCAATCAATATTGAGCTCCCAATTTAATGAGATAGTGGTCTTGCCATAACACATGACTCATCTCATCGATAAATACGAGCAGCTCTAGGTGAATTATGAACAACTCCGCCAAATGATCATGAAAATTACATCACAAAGGGATGATATACATGTGTGTCTTGTTTTTTGCTGTTTCATACCAGGAACAACCAGTCTCCACCACTTCCTCCTCCTTCCGCTCCATCATTGTTCTAGTTTAATATTTTTTAGAAACATATTAAATTTGTAATGAATATCTGAATGAATGCTATTTAACTTTATTTTTATATTTTTTATGTTTAATATAATTTTATTTGAATAATGGTTTTTTTACTATTAATTTATATAATTTTATATTATTTATTCAAAATATTTTTTTTTAAATTAATAAACATCACCAACGGATGTTCAGATGGAATTCTACTATCAATATTTTACAGAGAGTTGAAAAATATTTAATGGAAATGCCACAATCACTAACATCTTCACAGAAAAAAAATATTTCATCAATATTTTACAGAAAGTTGAAAAATATTTACTTCATATGCTACTATCACCGATAAAATATTTTCATTACTATATTTCTAATAAGAAATTTTTTTTTAGTATGTATTTTCTATCTGTAAAATCATTGGTATTTTTTTCCTAACAGAATTAAAGATAAAATATAAAATTGTTGATGAAAAATATGCAAACGGACATATTCTGTCAGGGATTTAATTAATAAAATTTTTATTAATAAAGTGGTAATCTCATACAAATGGATTTGATATATCGATAAAGCTGTTAAATGTTATAGTGATCCCTGCAAAAATAAAAATAAAAAAATATAATTATTGAGAAAGGCAGCTATAAATCTTGGATGAAACTAGTTTCACCCGTTAAAAAAGATACGAGGGTAACTGGATAAAAAAAAAAATCTGTAGTCAATCTACAAAGTTATCAAGTCTTCCGCTCGAGCTTTGTACATCTCTCGCGCTATCTCGCACGATAACGCCAGAAAGCTTTTTCTTCAACCGAAACTCTTTTCTTGAGCCCACTTTAATGTGGATCCCCCGGCCCTATTATGGATAACGACTTAATGTTATATACATTGCCTCCTTGGTCGGTATAAATAATTCCAAATAATTTGGCCAATAAAACTTCTTATTTTCTTTTATATCTTGGCCCTTCTGATTTGCTAGAAATGGAGAAGGTGGCAATGGAAAAATCAGTGTCCAAGAGTGATGCAACAAATAATCGAATGGAATTTCCGAGGAAAAGCCTAGAGAACTTCCCTATCCCTGCTGGTCAAAATTATTTCAATTTTGTTGCAATGGACACGCTAGGCCAGCGATGGGGATTCAGGGTCTCCATTCGCAACGTGGGAAGATATAAAAAACCTTGGATGTCTGGCCAATGGAGGAGGTATGCTCGAGAGAAAGGGTTGAAGAAAGGAGATAGAGTTAAGTTGACAATGCATGTGGAGGGAAATGCTGTCAGGAGTTATCGTATCATGGCTGAAAGAAAGCTGACGATGCGCATCTGGATACCGGTTGAAGAGTTTGCGAGATAGAGATGGAACTACCTAAGGTGAGCTAAATGTGTGGTTAATTTCTAATAAAAAATGCTTCTTGAAATGTTGCCCCCTTCTTTCTAGGTGTTTAGTCTTGGTATTAAGTTAAAAAGCCTAGTGGCTTTGCACCTTGTATCCTTTGTGGTTGTTTGCACCATCAATCACTAGTTCCTGTGCTTATAGTGTTGATTTACCAGTATACGGTGGGTTCTTGTGTTGTAATATCCGTTTTTTCTTTTATATGAAAAGGGCATGCTACCATGAGTTTTTTAGCTTGTAATTCCATCTTTGTATAAAATATTTTGGTGTGTTTTTTTTCCAATTTCTTAGAAGCATTGGAAGATTGTTAAAAATTATAAGAGAAGCTCTAATAGACCAAGACATTAAGCTAAACTTTGATATAATCATTCCAAATTAAAGCAAACTTGAACGGCAATGAATAGAATCCACATCCCAAACCTCGAAGGATGCGCTCAATCTGCTTTCTTCTTCCACTTCTTTTCTTTAGTGGATCTTGCACACGAATGGTTGCGCTAAAGAGAACCTTCTTCTGACAGATTTAGCTTACCTATCACATGTTAATATTTAGCCATCCAGACTTTCAAGTGTGTATGGTATTATTGAATTTAATAGCTGAAATTATGTTTAATTCAACTTATATACTACTGATATTTTAATGATTACTTATTTGCCTAATTTGAGATTAGTAGTTTTGACAAGGCATCAATCTAATTTCAATAATTCCATCGCAGTTAAACTCACAATTTACATCAAATTGATGTTCTTTACCTGCGAGAAAAAAGAAAGAACATATCTGTGTATTAATGTTCTGAGCATTTCATTTGCTTTGGCATTTAATTGGCATGTGTCTTTCACTTTGTCAAAGGAACATAACCTGTGAATCATGGTGGACCTTTCAGATGTTTATTCCTCTCTCTCTTCGGTTGTCCTCGATCTCTTATCTCCCTTTTTCTTTTTCTTTTTAATAAAAAGCCAAAAACCAAAAGCCGGTTAGATTTTATATCGAATCACTTTCACGTGAATTTTAACCTAAGTTTATAACTGTGGGTAACATAAAATGTTAATTTTATTTTTATTTTTATAAATTTTGATAACCAATGAGAAAATATCATTAAATATATGCCGAATAAACGGACCCTAAGAGTTGGGGGAAGTGCTTTTTTTTCTTATAAATAAAAAATTAGAAGATACAAGAATCATCTTTCATGGGGATGTCTACAAGTGCAGTAGAACAAGCCTGACCAGAGATGTAGGAACTGGTAACATCTTCAACAGACACAAAGCACATGTCTAAGCATAACAATAATAGGGAAAAGAATTTTGCATTCTAGGGCTTGGCCTAGCGGTGGAAGGGGCTTGTCTCTTTCCACTGCACCTGGGTTCGAGCCCTGGCGTGCACGCCTGTCACCCCCGCGGTGCCTTACATGCCTACTGGGTTTGCAGGGTATTCAGTGGGCCGTGGGGATTAGTCGTGGTGCGCGCAAGCTGGCCCGGACACCCCACGTANAAAAAAAAAAAAAAAAAAAATAATAGGGAAAAGAAACAGAACAAAAACAGAGAGGGAAAAGACAAAGGACAGGACACCAACGCAAACAGCAGGCAACAAATCCCTAGGGACAGTTATTCTCACGACTATTTAGGAATTCACTTCTTCTAGACAGAGACATATTTCATTCTGACCTAATTCGGACTGGTCCGAAAGATAGTTTCTGACTGCCTGGACAGTTTCTGACTGCCTGTCACACTAAACATTGGGGTTGAACCCGGTCTCGTGCATTTATCATCCATTGAATACCAGAAACCGAAATGCTTTCTTCCAGCTCTGATACGATAAATTCTTTCGCCATTCTCTTGCTCATGCATGGTCGAGATAATCTTATCTCCTTTCTCCAGCCCTTTCTGACGGACATAGCCATCCCATTCGCCCTTTAGCCAAGGTTTCGGATACTTACCTTCATTGCAGAAGCATATGTTTGTTGGTGTAATTTGTAAATAAATAAATAAAAAATTATATATCTCACGTTAGAAAAAAATATTCCATGAAAGATTAAACAAAAGAAAATATGGTAAAATAGAATTCTGCAGATACACTTTTTAAAAGAATGACTTGATTACTCTCCTTTCCATTTACTCGTGTGTGTGTCCACACACACACACACACAAATAACAAACCAATAATTGATTAATTGAAGGAGAATAAACTGGTGATTAGAAGCTATTTAAATTTTAAGCTAGCTAGACTAGCGATTCTATAGGCAGGTAGTTGATGCAGAATCTTTGGAATCCTCTCCTGATTTGTTGGCAGCTGTAAGATCTTCTCCTCATCTGTTAGCAACTGTTAATACTCTAACGTTAATTTCATTTGATATTTCTTTTGTTTGTTCTTTTTTCCTTTCAACAGGGGCAAATATTATTTTTCTTGTAAACAATTATTGAAAGTGAAGTTCCAGGAGGAAGTAATGACAGAGCGCTCTAGTTATTCATGAAATATATGTTACACTAGCAGAAAACAAGGTACTGAATTCTCTGAAGAACAAATGCACTAACTGGAACCCTTTGACTTGCAACAAATCCAAGCAACATTCAATAGAAAAATGTACCTTATTTTGTATTTTACAAATACAAGTAAATGACAGAGCAGAGTACCCCCTTGTGGGACGGATTCTTGGTGCTTCGGATAAAGAACATCCTTTCAATTGTATCGGACCTGAAATGTTGCAAGAGAACTTGAGATGTATTGATTATTCAAAGATTAAGTGCGTTTTAGAATAGAAAATTTACACAATTTAAGACCTCGAAGAGGTGTGCCTATGAGGTTGAAGAGCTGCTAGCAGTGTCACGTCTCTGCTGCAATGTTGATGATCCAACATAAATATACAGCGTGTGAGATATTTTTTGCCAATCCACCCCGTTCCCTCTCTGACATCGTTTTTCGAGTTCAGGACAACCTCTGATGGACAAATGTTGGAGTGCGCGGAGTCGTTGTAGACCTTGTGGGAAACACCTGATGTTTTGGCAATCTGAGATTGTCAAAGATCGAAGTGAAACTAGGTTCTCCACCCATGCTGGTAATTCCATTACTTCTGGACAGTCATGAATTTCCAGGTTTTGCAATGTTGTAATAAATTGTAGTCCCTCGGGCAGAGATGCCAGCCCTGTGCAGCTTAAAATGCTCAGACTTTTAAAGTTTTAAGTGCAGAGAGATGTTGCAAGCCATTTGGCAAAGACACCAGATTTGAACAATACATAATAGTTAGGCGTTCCAGGGCTGTGGCATGTTGCATCCGACTCGTCAGGGAAGCTAAGCTGTGACAATTCTCAATGGAGAGTGATCTCAGCGAACTCAATCCTTCTAGGCTTTCCTCTGGCAGGGAGACTATCTTAGGACAATCGATAATCTCCATGGACTCCAGAGAAGTCAGATTTGTCAAACCATGTAACAAAGAATGTAGCTCCTACCAGCCTAATTTTAGAACTCATCGCCGATGTTCACTACAGAATCCATTACTTGGATACGGAGAACTGCCAGCAGTGGCAATTCCCCAAGTGCGGGGAGGCTATTGCAATTCGTGCAGTTGAATAACTCAAGTTGTATCAGAATGCAGAGGATGGGTGGATTCATCCAATTTTGAAACTCAATTCCTGGGCAGCCATTTACAAACAACTTTTTCCTGGAGTTTAGAATAAACATTGTGGGATGCCGGCATTCCACAATTTCTTTCCCTTTTTTTCAGACGGATTTGCAGTGTTAGGGGAAGAAGAAGAGCAATGCATTGAAACGGCGCCGTTGTACGGTGGGATGACCCTTTTCAATTTGGTCCTTGAAGCTTCGGAATTCTCAAAAAAGGCCCCCGGGAAAACTATGATTAGACCCCTAGATCTTGGCGTAATTTTCTAAAGAGTCCTTGACTTCAATTTAATCAATGTAGACCTTAATTGACTCTGAAATTTAATATTGTTTCAATTAAGCCCCTGATTTTATTCATGAAACTAATTTTAACTTTAATTAAGTCCCCAAACTTATCAATTCATCAATTAAACCTCCAATATCATTAATCAAGGAAATCCAAAGTTTAATAAGTCCCCAAACTTATCAATTCTTCTAAATTCTAGCAAAATTGGACCCCAAATTTATAATTTCACTCGACTAAATCTTCAAGACTTTCAATTTTTGTCTTGACCCAAACCTATATTTTTTCTTCATTCATTTTATTTTTCATGGTAAATTTATATTGTCAAAAGTTAAGTTATAACACTCCTGTGAAACAATTTAATATTCACCCTTAATTATAATAATCATTCATAATCATATAATAATCAATCCATATTTTCCAACCCATTACCAAGAAACTTCTTAGGTTAGGGGTTTGAAGTAACTTGCATGACACCGGACTCTACTATCATTTTTAAAGTACAGAAAATTCAGGTCACTGAACAATGTTTTCTAAGATCATCGGTAACTTCTATGCATATCCCCATCCAAGTTCTAAAACCTAATAATTGGGTGGGTTGAGGTTCATAAATCTCCATTTGATCTTTATAAATAGTACTACACACACACACAAATACAACTCCCTTATCATCATCCCTCCTTGAAATTCTTCAAATTAACCATCCTCAGCCGAACCCTAGCTAGAAATGGAGGTGATGGCCAAACTGTTATCGGGAAGCGACACAACTAATAAACGACTTGAATTTCCGACCGAGAGCTTGTGGGCTTTCTCCTTGCCCGCTGGTCAAAATTCAGTTGAGTTTGATGCACTTGACATGTTAGACCAACCTTGGAGATTGAAGATATCGGTTCGCAACAAAGGGAGGTATCCAAAACCTTGGATATCTGGTCAATGGAGCATCTATGTTCATCAGAAAAAGCTTAGGCAAGGAGACAGAGTTACCTTGACAGTGCATGAGCAAGAGAATGGTGTGAAAAATTATCGCATCATAGCTGAAAGAAAGCATTTCGGCTTCTGGTATTCGATTGGTCAATAATGGCTTTCTGTGGATGAGTGCATGAGATTGGGGTAGGAATATGTTTGGGGGTAAGTGTGAAAGTCATATTCTAGTAGAATAGTGATTTTTCATTAGTTGAAATATGAAACATGGTTCTGTATTTGTAATCATAAACCAAAGAAAACTGTTTACAATTAACAATAAACCACTATATATGTAGCAAAGCAGGTGCTTTGGATTTTGGAATCTGACAAATTCTATTGCAAATAAACCACCTTCCATTAAAATATGATAAAGAAAAAATTGTACAGCTTTAAGAAGGGACCAGATCGTTATTAGAACAAGCAACTCCGAAAGCCATGGTGTCATTCGGCGGATAGCGGCTTCTCTTCTCTTTCTTGGTTTCTCTCCCTTTCTTGCACTATTCACTGTGATGGATGTGGAAATATGGACAATGACTCTGGTGAGGAGCTTTGATGATGGTGGTTCATGTGACTATGGCGTGGTGCAAAATGGAGGCGGTGGTAGGGATGTGTTGTTCAACGGAGGGGCTAGAGGAAAGAGGAGAGGAGCTTCGGTGGGCTGATGCTACTGCTGTTATCGGGTGATGATGGCGACAACGTAGAGCTAGGTTGTCGGTGCTTGGTGAGAGAGGGAACAATAATTCATGGGGCTGAGGATAGAGAGGCAGATAGATTTGTGCATGTTTTTCTTCTCTTTTTCTTTTTTTTTTCCTTTCTTTTTCATGGTTTTCTGCTTCTTACAAAATATCTTCTTCTTCTTCTTCTTCTTCTTCTAATTTTCTCTCTTTTTATCCTTTTCCTCTTCTCTTCAATTAGGGTTTTTCTTGCACCACCTAGCTAAAAATATTTTTATTCTTGATTCCTTATTCATTCTAATCCTCTCATTGTATTTTTTTCCCCCCTTCAATTCTTACTTGATTATCATTCCACTCATTAAACTTCTTTTGTTGTTCCTTGTTTTTTCTTTTACTTTTAGGTTTTTTTTCAATTTAAGATCAAAATTCTATCAATATAAATAATGATAATTAGGAAAAAAGGTCAAATTATGAAATTACCATAAATTAGCCAAATTGAGTTGATAATATTTTTTTTATTTTCCCCCTCTTTTTTGAAAATATATTTGAAAACAGGAGATGAAATATGAGATATGTCACCAATTGACATTGTTATAGAATGACTTAACTGTGCTGTATGGGCTCAAGATATGTCTAGCTTTCTCAAGGGTAGAAAGCTTAGGTGCTATGTTGCTAGCTATGCCATTGAACCAAAAAAAATTGATGGAGAAGACAACATCAAATTAATACAGACCATCTTAAAAAATAGGGTTGCAAAAACCAAAAAATTATTATCGCAACATATGCACATACTTTATGATCAGTCTTTAATTAATGTAATAGATTTAAGACTTCCAAGTCACTTTGTTACTTTCTAGAAAACCACTACACCACTACAAACTTTGTTACTTCCCATCAATTCAAACTTTTGACCGCTTATACCACGATACAAAATACACACTTAGTGTATTTGGAATTTGGGGGACCAACGGATTTTCTTTCTGTAGAGTTTTTTATGCATGCTTGACGTTAGACTTGGACCACTAATGGCACATATTTTTCTTCGTTTTTCACCATTTCTAGTCTAAATACACTCAATCTCATGAAATCCATGGACATGGCAATTTCCTTTCTTTCTTTTTGGGTACGTAAATGGTTGTTGAGTGATTTTGTTCATGCATTTGATTGCTTTTGTTTCTCTAATAATAGTGATTAATCACATTTGTTCACGATACCTTTTATAATAGAAAGCGTGATGATCATCACCTGGCCATGCAGCCCAGCCCAAGACGTGAGGGCACACAGCAATCACTTTGTGGATTAATTAATCTCAATCACCTCATTAAATTTTGTGATTTTAACTTGTCTATTGCGAGAGTTTTAGGCTTTGTATCGATAGATTAAGGAGCATAATATTATGAATAAAATAAAATATTTACAAACTTCGTGGAAAGTTACAGAATAAAAGGTGCTTTGTTCTTGTAAAAAATATTAACTCATGAATTATCACTTGTCTCTTCTAGAATCAAGAAAAATCATGCACTAATTATTTTTTAATGACATAGCACCTCATTTCCCACATACACTGCATCTGCAGGAAAAGTATCGAAAGTTCCTTGCCTCCCTTTGCTTACTGGCCAAAGTGAACAAAAGATGAAACAGAGCGTCGGCAGTCATTTATATACTGGCGTGATGGTGCAAGAATTGCCAAATAGAACGAGCAGTTCTTTCTAAAGAGTTTTCGGCGCATGCTTTAGACTAGAGATCACTAACGGCACATATTTCTCAATGACAGCCATGGACATGACAATTTATTTTGCAAGTAACTTACTGTTTATTAATGCAATTTGAATCCAATTCCATCAAATAAATAATGAACAAACCTGCTATGCTAAAAAAGAAAAAAATGTATGGCTTTAATGATGGGACCGAATCATCACGAGAACTTGAATTTCCTGAGTCAATGGTGTCGTTGACAACGTTATGTTGATTGTTATGAGTACGGCGCGTTTTCTATTTTAATTATTACTATTTTTATTTAGGTACTATATTCGTAATTAATTTTATTTAGCTCTATATTTTATCTATATTTGAACTTTTGTTTGTGTGCTTTCCACTACTTTTTTTCTTGTCATAAACTTGAAGTTTTTTGTTTTAATGTTTTACACTTGAAAGCCTTATCTTTGTTTCATCCTCCAGATCTTAATAGCAACGTATGTGATAAAGATTTGAAACCTTTATCTATTTAATTGCAAGACAATCATCATCTTTTTAGAGTTAAATTCTAAACAAATATTAGTTGGTAACAAAAACACTTAGTGTTTGATGGGACTAGTGAAGTTAAATTTTACAAGGATAATTATTAATAGTTTTTAGAGAAAGAAAACGAGAGAGGGCACAATAGTTAAGGTGTTTAAAGTTCTATTGATTGAATCTTGGAATCAGACAAATTCTATTAATTGCCTCAAGAATAAATTTAATCACCATGATGACAGAGAGGCTGAAAAGGGCAACTTTTTAGTCATGCACGTAGACAAGGAAATTTTGTTGCTGCTAATCTAGCAAAACAGAGCATTGAGAGTGCATCTGGTTTTGATATGCAATGTTTCAACCTTTCTTTCCTTTTTTCAGTAACAGAGAGAATTATATATAAAGCAGTTCTATAAGTAAAGGAAGCCTAAAGAAAAAGGAGAATACAAAGATAAAATGAAAAAGCAACAGAATGAGAGAATAAACTGAAGCTTACATAACACAAATTTCTAACCAAAAACAAAAGGTAAAAATTAAAAATAAAAATTACATTTTAATCTGAAACATTAGATTATAATATTAAGCTATCTGAATATATCAATATAGTTTTTTTTTAAAAAAAAAACTTAAGACTAAAAATTATTTTTAACCAAGCTAAACTATTTCTAGCCGTTATGATTTGGATTTTTAAACAAACAATCTAAATATCTAAACCAATTATGTATCTATCCAAAAAAAGAACTATCTTGTAAGAGAATGATGAAGGGATAAGGTATAATTTTAATTTCCTTGCAACAAAAAGACGAAGACCTTTCTCAGGGATGATAATCCCTCTCTCACTGAAAAAATCTTTTGTGCAGAGACCACCATTTAATAGGAGCCTTTCTGTTTTTTCTTTCCAAGTACTTTACTGTATATTAATTAATGAATTTTGAATCCAATTCCATTAAATAAATAAATAAAATAAACCACCTTCCATTATATGCTAAAGACAAATTCAGGTTTATAGCTTTGAATAATGATATAGGACCAAACCATTATGAGAACAAGCGGCACTGAAAAGCCAAAGGTGTTTTTTTTTAGATTAACGTGGGTATCCGGGCCAGCTTTCGCGCACCACGACTAATCCCACGGGTCCTGAAGTTAACGACCATGTAAGCCTTCAGTGGCCATCATATGAGCAACCAAGGACTCGAACCTGAGACCACAGAGAGAGCAAACCCCTTGATCCCAAGTCCTTACCACTTGGCCACCACCTAGATGGTTAACCAAAGGTGTTTTTGACTATGAACGTACAAGGTACGATGGACAGCACTTTTTTTATATCGGCAGAACCTCTTAATTTTAGTTATTTTTATTTTTATTTAGGTAAATAATTTTATTTAGTCATCACGTATAGTTTTATCTATTTAGTTACACGATAATTATCATCCCTTTACGACTTAAATTCTAAAAAAAATAACGAATTGGCAACAAGAACACTTAGAATGTGTTTGATGGGGATAATTATTATAAATATTGTTTAGAGAAAAAAACTGGGGAGGTAATCTTTAAGGTGGTTAAAATTTAACCTTTGAAAGGTGTAAATAAGGGTTGAGGGAGGGATCAGGGGATTTTAACCTTTGAAAGGAAGGAGGGGTAGGAGATTTTTAAGGATTTTTTTTTGTCTTTTATGCTTTTTTTTTTCTCTCATTCACAAACTAATAAACATACTTTATTTAAAGAATATTAAATGATAAATAATATAAAATTCTACAAACATCACATTCCTTATAATTAAAACAACTCTAAAACAAGTTGGGGAATTTGCTAGGCAAATTTTTACTATAATTTTTCTTAGAAAATATTATGGATTGAAATATCTTCATTTATTTTTTTCACTCTTATAAGATCAAATAGATTAAAAGACAGGTGTCCAAGGTGAAAAAAATTGAGGAAATAAGTGGCTATTTCAAACTTTGGGTGAAATAGTTAATGTAGTCCTTATTTTTTTCAAATTATAAATATTGTGTCTCTTTAATTTCCAAAATTTTACAATAAATTTAATTTTAATTCAAAAATTTATTTATTTTATTTTTAAGTTCTTGGTTTGAGAAAGAAAAGAGAAAGTTATTGAATCTCAATAATAATAATAATAATAATAATAATAATATATTAATACTAATTTCAATCACTAAAATAGTTGTATCTCAACAATTAAAAAAAAAATCAGTCTGGAGCAGCATGCTGGGGGACACGTTGCCAACATGAAGCCGACTAAATTTCAGTAAATGGGCTATGAACCAGCTCCAATTTGAATGTTATATATCCTTTCTATTCACTCACTTTTATCTCCATTGCCTCCTCCTGCTGGCTGTTTTGGATAAGCAATGATTGATAATATCAATTCTAATAATAAATTACCCTTATGTACTAAAAAAACTTGGTTAACTTAATGGAGCCTTTTTTTTCAATTTTCATATTTTTTTCTCAATTGCATTCTCATTTTTTTCATTAATTATCGATCACAAGGATAATTGTTTTTCAATTGCATTCTCATTATAAATTATCCTTATAAATTGTTTTTAAATCGACTAAATCAATTGGATAACTAGATAACAATATGATAGTTTTTACAAGGCTTAACCTTAAATTTTGGTTAGATAAGAAGTTGGATTCAGATCTTTTTTTTGTCAATCTCATCATTTATTTTTAACTTGTTTTACCAATCAATCAGGTTATATTTAGACCAACAAAGTTGATGGAACTACATTAAGGCAACTCCCACATAGTTTCATTTTAAACCTAGATTATATGTGAAGTTGAGTTAAGAGATTTTTTTGTCAAATTCACCATTTTTTTCTTAATTTCATCTTCATGCATTTTTTTTATTGATTAGGTTGATTTTAAATTGGTTAAGTCAATTGGATTATGTCATAAATAACTCCAAACAATTTAATTTTAAACTCAAATTGAATAAAAAAATTAAATCAAGAGGTTTCAAGATTATCGTTTTCTTCTTATATTCTTTGTTCCTTTGGCTTTTTTTCATTTGATCTTTTTTTTTCAATTTGTTTCTTTGCATTTCTATTTATTTAGGATTGAGGTTGAAAATATTTTGATGCTTTGTTAAGCAAATTTAAATGAAATTTTATTGATTGAAAATAATTAAAGTTACAAGGATTAAATTTGAACAACAAACAAATATTTAACCCCTTTCTCTTGAAAGAATCAAGGACTAAATTTCATGAATGGGAGAATGATCAACCCTTTTATTTCCACACTCAATTTAAAAAAAAAAAGGATTAATGTTTTTATATTAAATTTATATGAGATTGGGCTGGATAGTGTTTTTTAATTACCTAGATATCAGGATTTCGTGATGGTGAGAAAAAGATTTTGATCCACGTTTAATGTTTAATTTTAAAATAAAATTTAATTTTATTAATCTAGAATAATTATAATAGGAGGGAAGCACAAATAAATACTGATAATAAGGATTAAATATATGAAACATAATTTAATATAACCAAACCTTTTATAATAGAAAGCCTGATGGTTATTACTCGTGGCATGCAGCCCAGCCCAAGAATTGGAGGCAAACAGCAATCACTTTGTGCATTAAGGTTTATGCAAGAATTGAAACAGAGCGTGAGCAGTCATACACTGTGCGGTGATGCAAGAATGGCCGAATTGAAGAACAGTTCCTTGTCTAAAGGTTTTGAAATATTGAAGAATGTCCAGCTTTAATGGATATTGGCTAACATAATTTCTTTCTAGAGTGTTTTTTATGCATGTTTGACGCTAGACGCAGTGTGTGTTTGATGGTACGATGAAAAATGTTTCTAAAAATATTAAAATAATTATTTAAAGGTTTTGAAATATTCAAGCATGTTCAGCTTTTATGGATATTGGCCAACAGAATTTCTTTCCAGAGTGTTTTTGATGCGTGCTTGACGTTAGACCTGGTTTGTGTTTAATATTATGATAAAAAAAAAAGTTTTTAAAATAATTTTTGGAATTTTTAGACCTGGTTCACCCGTTTTTCTCCTTTTTCACCATTTCTAGGCTAAAGACGCTCAATCTCATGACAGCCATGGACATGACAATTTCTTTTCTTTATTTTTGGGAACGTAAAAGGTTTTTCAGTGATTTTGTTCATGCTTTTGATTGCTTCATGGTTCTTTAATAATAATTTAAAGTCTTATTGATATTGAATTCAAAGTTGGCTATAAACATTGATTAAGAGGATAAATACGATGATTAACTTTTTTTAATTTAGATTTTGAAACCGATATTATAACAATGCACCGTGTTTGAAATGTATCTTCAAGCCTTTCAAAGAAAAAAAAAACCTCAATTAAAGAGTAAATGAAAAGGAATGCGATTTGTTTATTAATTACCTTTCCTTTTTGTAGCAATGAAAATTGATGATAGGTTGAAATTAAAAAAAGAAAAGAAAAGGAAGCCATGTAGATGATGATGAAAGGTTTACAGCAGAACATTAAAATTAAAATAGGATTATAGCCATCTAATGAAATCATGATCCCAGTGATTTTATTAATAAAGCTGCTAGATTATCATTAAGTTGATGGTAATCAAGCAAAAAAGAATACAAGTATTTATATACAGTAGATAAAATAAGCTAGAAAAAGAAGGAAACAACCTAGACATTTACATAATTAAGATTACCATTCATTGTCTTCAACCATGATACTAAGCAATGAAGAATCAACTCAAAAACTATATTTCATATCAAAATTCAATTTATTTCTTAAATTGTGAAGATACATAAAAAGCAAACTCATAGATCAAGATAGAAAGTTGAGCATTCCAAATTTTAAAATACTTCTATATGAATTGTGAAAATAGAAAAAAATTATATTATTACAAAAGTAACTATGGAGAATATATAAAGCAAATAGCTCCTCTATGGATAAGAGATAAGTTCATTGGTAACTTATTTTCAATATCAATAGAATCGATGGTGAAATATTAGCCTTTAAAAATCAGTTTTAATTGCAATTTTTTGTCAGAATTGGAAATTACAGAAAGAAAAATTAAATCGGAAACTGCCGCTGATTTTTTATAGCTATTTAATGTCACTTGATATACCATTAAATAAATCTTTCAACCAAAGAAGCTAATGTGTGGAGGCAGAAATTTGATGATGACCTGAAACAGAGTGCAATGGATCTGGGTTTGTAAGCTGTTTCTTGGTAGGTTGGGCTTGGTGCTGAAGAGGCTGACAGGGTCCTGACTAATGAAGCTTGGAGATTGGATTTCTGTAATTGTATAGAGTTTCTACCCAACAAACAAATTGGAGTCAAAATCATACATTCTCAGTCAGATTATTGTATTACTTCTTTATTTATTTTACTTTTTTATCCTATTTAGAGATACTAATGCTAATTAGATTATATATTAGCTATGTAGCTCTTCAATAAATATTCTTTTCTGGTTAGGACTTCGATGTAAAAATGGTATAAATAGGAATGTTTAACTTACGTTTAAGAATTATTAATATTCAAAATTTATCAAATCATAGTGTTATCTGTTGGAGCTCACTAATTCGATCAAATAATTAACACACAGAGGACATTTCTTTTGTTTGTTCTTTTTTCCTTTCAACAAGGGCAAATATTATTTTTCTTGTAAACAATTATTGAAAGTGAAGTTACAGGAGGAAGTAATGACAAGAGTGCTCTAGTTATTCATGAAATATATGTTACACTAGCAGAAAACAAGGTACTGAATTCTCTGAAGAACAAATGCACTAACTGGAACCCTTTGACTTGCAACAAATCCAAGCAACATTCAATAGAAAAATGTACCTTATTTTGTATTTTACAAATACAAGTAAATGTAAGAGCAGAGTACCCCCTTCTGGGACGGATTCTTGGTGCTTTGGATAAAGAGCATCCTTTCAATGTTTTCGGACCTGAAATGTTTCAAGAGGACTTAAGATTTATTGATTATTCAATGATTAAGTGTGTTCTGGAATATAAAAGTTACACGAATTAAGACCTGGAAGAGGTGTGCCTATGAAGTTGAGGAGCTGCTAGCAGAGTCACGTCTCTGCTGCAATGTTGATGATCCAACATAAATATACGGCGTGTGAGATATTTTTTCCCAATCCACCCCGTTCTCTATCTGACATCGTTTTTCGAGTTCAGGACAACCTCTGATGGACAAATGTTGGAGTGGGCGGAGTCGTTGGAGACCTTCTGGCAAAGACTTGATGTTTTGGCAATCTGAGATTGTCAAAGATCGAAGGGAAACGAGGTTCTCCACCCATGCTGGTAATTCCATGACTTCTGGACAGCCGTGAATTTCCAGGTTTTGCAATGTTGTAATAAGTTGTAGTCCCTCAGGGAGAGATGCCGGCCCTGTGCAGCTTAAAATGCCAGCCCTGCTTAGACTTTTAAGTGCAGAGAGATGTTGCAAGCCATTTGGCAAAGACACCAGATTTGAACAATGCATAATAGTTAGGCGTTCCAGGGCCGTGGCATGTTGCATCCGACTCGGCAGAGAAGTAAAGCTGTGACAATTCTCAATGGAGAGTGATCGCAGCGAACTCAATCCTTCTAGGCTTTCCTCTGGCAGGGAGACTAAATTAGGACACTCGATAATCTCCAAGGACTCCAGAGAAGTCAGATTTGTCAAACCATGTGGCAAGGAGTGTAGCTCCTGAAACCAGCCTATTTTTAGAAACTTCAAGTTCTGGAGTTGTCCAACATTTGCAGGCAATGAACGAAGTTTGGGATAGGAGGAAATTGTCAAAGACAAGAGAAGCAAGCTGTTTTCTATGAGTGCTTTTGGTATATAGAGTAACTCCGGAAAATTGACAATAATGAGAGTGGAGATTGATCGTAGCTGTGCTACTGACCGTAGCATCATTGGGTGGCAGTTTCTGATCTCTACATGTTGAAGAGATGGAAACCATGGCATGGTGATTAAAACTGGGCAGTTGATGATAGTTAATTTGTTCAAGCAAGTGAACGCTTCCACCGGATTGGTGCTCCAGGTTTCCAACTTAAGAAAATCTTTGAAAGAGAACTCGGTCAATGATGAAAAAGCTCTCATGCCACCAAAGAACTCATTGCCGATGTTCACTACAGAATCCATTCCTTGGATACGGAGAACTTTCAGCAGCAGCAATTCCCCAAGCGTGGGGAGGCTTTCACAATTTGTGCAGTTGGCTAAATCAAGTTGTATCAGATTGCAGAGGGCGGCTGCGTTCATCCAATATGGAAACTCAGTTCCTGGATAGCCGCCGTTCACAAACAGCTTCTTTATCCTGGAGTTTGGCTTCAATGTTGAATGAAGTAAAATCATTGCAGTTTCAACACTATGATGTCCTGTTTGGCTTCCTGGTCCCCTCATGTTACCACTCAGCTTATGTTCATCAGCATCTCCCCATGACAATCCCAACGAGTTAAGTTGCATATTTTCCAAACAAGATTTATTTCTAGTCCCAGGAAGAAGCCAACGTTTTACATTCTCGAGATGTTTAATTTTCAGTTCACCTCGCAGATTTTGTAGCTCTGGTAACTGAAATATGCCATCCTCCCTTGTTTTGCCAGCTATAAATATAGGCAAGCTCTGAATATTTCTCAATCTCCCAATAAAACCTGGCAAGCGAGCAAGTCTTACACAATTTTTTATCTTCAGATGTCTCAGGCTGGTCATTCTTCTCGTCCTTTTGGGTACCTTTTGAAGGTTATAGCAACTTGATAAATCTAGTGTCTGCAATTGAAGGTTACAAATAGATGCTGGTAATTTTTCAATTGGAGTGTTGGAGACATCAAGATATCTCAGGTATGTCAAGTCACCAACGGATTTGTGCAAATTTTTTATGCGAAACCCACTCAAATTCAAAATTCTGAGGTGTTTGAAGCTTGAAATTAAATTCTTGATGGCTTTCTCCGATGCATGAAAAATGACAGATTATGGATTGGTCCCTGATGTTTAGAAATGTATCAATTGGGTACCTTAATCAATAAATTTTAATTTTACCCCTTGGATTAATTTTAATTAAATGCCTGATTTTTTTAATTAATTAAATCAAAGTTTAATTAAATCACAAACATAATTCTTTAATTCAATCCCTAATTTTATTAATTAAAATAATTAAAAATTAAATTAAATTTCCAAAATTATTAATTCTTTAATTATTGATCAATTGGCTCTTAAATTTAATAATTTTATCCTTAAACTTTAAATGTTATGTTATCAACCCTATTTATTACTTGTTCAGAAATTAGGTTATGATGCATTCCATTCTGTTTCATTTTCGAATCCCTCGTCTTTGTTAAAAAAGAAAAAAGGTACAGAAAGAGGACAATTCGGAACGATGATACACATGCTCAACAAAGCAAAAACAAACAGCTGAATAAGCTCGATAAGCCCTAAATTGTTTTATCTCGGAAACAGTATATAAGGCACTCACCATGCACAATAATAAGTCAGTGCAGTTAGTTTCACTATAAATAATGGATCCGCTGGAGGTAATGAACAAGGTGCAATCAAAAAGTGATGCGACCAATGATCGACTCGAATTCCCATCCAAGAGTCTAGGAGGGTTCGCCATTTCTGCTTATAGCAGGTCATTCGTTTCTGAAGCATTGGACATTCTAGGCAAGTCATGGAGTATCAAAATCTCCATTCGTCGGACAAGGTATCGAAAACCTTGGATACATGGTCAGTGGGGGATTTATGCTCGTGAGAAGAAGCTTACGCAAGGAGATAGAGTGAAGTTAACTATGGCTATGCAAGAGAATGGATTCAGAAACTATCAAATTAAAGCTGAAAGAAACATAGCAATGGGCATGTGGGTTCCAATTGAAGAGTGGCATGCTAGAAATGGAAATTAATATATTTTTTAAAATGTGTGCTGTGTGTCTAGATATTGTGCCGAAGGTATTTGTCCCTTTGAGAATTGTTGCCTCTACCTGCTTTGATGTTCAATCCTTCTTGTTATTTTGGTATTTAATTTGCTTATTACCCTGTATGTTTGCACCATTGTCTTGGATTATAATGTGTGATGACTAGTGCCGTACACCGGGGCTTGTTCTACTTCATGTGTAGCATAGGTATACCAGCATCGCACGTTGGTTCCTGTGTCTTTATTTGTCTTTTTTAATTATTATTATTATTATTATTCATAAAGAAATGGGCTTGTTAACTTAAGTGAAGAAAGGGCTCGTTAGTGTGAGGGACTTGGACCTGCCGACATAGCTCCACTAATCACTAGTTCCTGTACTTAATGTGTAGTATTCACTTGCCAGTACGTGGCTGGTTCTTGTGATTCCGTTTTTCTTTTAAATAAAAAAGGGAATTCTAGTGTGAGGTTTTTGGCTTGTAATTCTGTCTTTGTGGGTTAAATAAAATAATTTTGGTGTTTTTAATTTTTAATTTTTTTTATAAACAACGGAAGATTATTATTAATTATAAGAGAAACTCTAACAGATCAAGAAACTATGCAAAACTCGGAAATAATCCTTCCAAATTAAACAAAAAATGGACGGCAATGAATCGATTCCAAGGATAAGAAACCGAGGAGGACCCAAACTATAAGTAACCTCAAAGGATGCACTCAGAAAGAAATCAAATACAGATCCCACAGTCTGCTTTTCTCTTTTATTTCTATTTCTCATGCTCAAATTCAAATAGTTATGATCACCAGATTCGTGTTTATGTATATATAATATCATTAACACTTTAGTTTATAATATAATCGACTATGACAAATACACACACACATTAACACTTCTTGATTTATGCGAATCATTGATATGATATTTATTAAAACATATATTTTGTTTTGTTTTATTTATTAAAGATAAAATAATATTTTTATTTTTTTTATGTGTAATTTCTTTATATTTAATTTTTTTTAGAATAAAATGATCATACGTACAATATAAATAAAACCCTAATCTTCTCATCTGAAATGAAAATACTTAAGAGAGTTATATTGCTTTTAATAAATAATTGAGAAACAGACAATATAAAAATTATTATTTAATTAATAATTCTTGGTTTGCTCTTTTTCTTCATCCCTCTGTAGTTTTCTATGTTCTATCTTTCCATAAAAATCCAACAAAAGTAGTTAGATTTTACACCAAGCGAATCTTTCTTTATTCCTCGCGCCCCCGGGGTGGGCGGCCTGGTATTTGGTAAAAAAACGCTACCGCTTAGCGTCGCCCTAAAGCCACTGTTTATTCCTCAATCTTTTCGCAGGACCATCTCTTTTCTCTCTCTTTGTTGGTTTTTTACTGCACACTCTCTTTTCATTAAAAGCCAAGAATAGTTAGATTTTATACCCGAGTATCTTCAACCACAGACCAAGAAATCAAACTAAACTCGGAGAAAATAAGGGAAACGCGAACAAGAATTAGCAGCCGCCAAAACCGACACGGGACGGCAATACACTCCACATCTGTGAAAACAAAGAAGGACCCAAATTATAAGAATCATTGAAGACGAACTTGCCGAGAAAACTAATTGGTACTCCATCCTCTTTTATCTCCTATTATAGGTAGATATTGTTAGGACATCTTGCAGAATTAGATCTGTCGGTGTAAAAAATGGACATCTCAAAATCACCTCTGCATCCCTAGCTTAACTAGACGTTTTAAAGTGTCTATCTTTACAGCAGACCCCATTTTAAGAAAAAATAACATGTTTTGAAAAGAAAAAACTTTGATTAACCCATCGACTTGTCGCCTCAATGATTGACCTACTCATTAAACGGGTATTATAACAATTATGATTGATACAGGTATTTTGCCTGGTATTTGGTTGTCTGCTATTTCTTTTGATCTCTGTATGCTGTGAAAAAACATCAATCTTTGTTCCTTTGACAAAACCAAGTGCAGGAAGCTCTTTTTGGCCACGGCACAGTATTTCTAGTGTGTGAGAAACACATTCTGTTGCAACAAGATAGGCCTGGTACAAGTGATAAACACTGTGGACTCCAATGCTCAGCTAAGACAGCGGGCTGATTCACCTATTGTTAATTAATTATACTGATTTATTAGATAATTTTTTCAAAAGGTAAAATCATCCTTAATGTAACATTATTGTTAAAAGCAGACGTGCATTAACAAAAAATAAAGCATGTGTGGCACTACTTTGCTTTATGGTAAATTTTTTAGGAGTCCTTGGGTGTCCTGACATTGTTGACTCTATTATTTCTATAAGATTTTATCTCAATTTTACATCAGAGTTGTAACTCGTTAAAAAAGCAAATAACTACAAAGAGAAAAATTTAGTAATATAAATCCAATAAGATTTCTTGGGTTTGGAATCCTTTTTTTGGATAAAACCGAATATTATTTTTTAAAAAATAATTTTTTTAAAAAATAAATTTCTAAAAAGTTAATTATTTTTTGATATTTGCAGTGTTATGAAAAATAAACTGAAAAATATTTTTTAGTGTTTGATTATATTATAAAAAATAAATTGATAAATAATTTATTAATGTTTTATTTTTTTTAAGTTTATTAAAATAATAAGGAATAAATCTTACAAATTAAAAAGTTGAATAAGAATAAAATTAAAAAATATATAATTTCATAAATTATCTCAAATAAAATAAATAGTAATCAAAATAATAAAAATCAAATCTAAAAAACAATATGAAGAAATTAAAATAATAATAATTAACATTTCATAAAGTATTTCAAATAAAATAAGTAACAATTAAAAGAATGAAGATCAAATTTGATAAATAAAAAAATTTAATAAAAAATTAATAAGATAAAAGCAAATAACAATTATAAAAATGAGAACTAAAGTTAATATAAAAATTAAATTTTAAAAAATAAAATTAAAAAATAAATATTCAAAATAACATATATATATAGCAATAAAAAATTTGAGGATCAAATTTGATATAATTAGCAAATAATGATATTTCTAAATTTTTTACAATTTTAGAAAAGTGTTTTTCATCTAAATTTTTCAAGAAATACTTTTATAAAAACAAAACTAAATTTTTCTTTACTGAAAAGTATATTCCATTGATTAACTTTTTTAACAATAAATAAAAAAAAATTCAAAATTTTTTAAAAAAATTTCTTTCTAAAAATAAATACAACCAAAATTCAGTATCTTTTCTTTTAATTTCTTTTCTACAATGTTTGGCAGCGTCACCATTCTATGCTATTTGTGTTTAAACCATCGTTTCGTTTAGCTCCTGTAAGCTTTAATGACTTGAAATTGGTCGCATCAATTCTGAGATTGCTTGATCTATGTAATTTCATGAGTAGATCACAGGCCATAGTCTTCAGCGATTAATCTTCACATTTCCAACATTCATTCTGAACCAGTACAAATGGTTTCAAAGAACTTAGATGCTGAACTATCTAGGTGGTGGTCAAATGATAAAGATTTAGAATTAAAGGATTTGTTTTTTTAATGGTTTTAGGTTCGAGTCGTTTGTTTCTTATATGATGGCTACTGGAGACTTATATAATTGTTAACTTCAGGGTCTGCGGGATTGAAAGTTCATATGATCGTTAACTTCATGGTTCATGGGATTGGAGAATTGCATGGTCATTAACTTCAGCAGCCGCCAAACATTTCCTCCTCCTTACCGCCAGCTACCTGAAACATAGGAGAAGACGGCGAAGCCCAAAGAACAGATCTGAGAAAGAAGAAAGTGAAGCAGATTAGAATGGAAAGCAGAGGAAAACAGATCTAAAAAATAACTAAAACATACTGCCTGGGAGTTTTCTTTTGGTTGCAGGCCATGCGGGTCTGTCACTGCCGGTAGGGAAAGGAAGAAGGGAGGAAGCCGTTTCAGATCCCTTCACTAAGATTTTCTCCAGAGATCTGGCTGATACTGTTCTGAATTGTTTTGGGCTATTTATAAATTTCAAATTATTTGATGTAATTTTAGTGTATTTTTAAATTTTTATAATATGCAGTGTGGATGTAAAAAAAAAAAATACAGTGAAAGTGCATGTTGTTTTCATGATAAAATTGTAAAGAAAAATAAAATTTAATATTTTGATTTATTTACAAGAAATTACATACATCATGTAAATTGTATTTTTAATATAAGATGAAATGATAAAATTTTAAATTTTTTTTAACATATCAAAATCAAAATCATAGAACACAGCTTATTTTAACTAAGGGTTATTAAAGATATTATTATCTATTTTTAATTATAACTAGTTTTTCTAATTATAACTGGTTTTTAACTGTGAATCTTTGAAATTACATCTAAATTTTTCAGTAACTTTTAATTAAATATTAGGGTTCGACTTCCAACCGGACCATTCAAACAAAAGTGAAAAATCGCTAAACAAACACCACAGCGGGTGGCGTGCGACAGAGCTTATGGATATTCATATTTACAAGAAACCTATCAATCAATATTATCATTGACCTGATTGATGCTCATAAGAATTAAGTACCAATCAACATTTTTACTCATCACATCATTGATGGCTAAAGTTTTAGCTGAAAAACAAGGTATATAGCTTTGTAACATGAATCTTATAGTATTGAATTTCGTATTTGAGTCTGGATTATACCAAAAGGCTCAAGACTTATGGCGGGTGATGGTATGTTCTCCATTTTATATGTTACTCTTATATTATTCAGTCATTTCATATAGGATCGTTGTTTCTAACATATAGATATTACAAGTTGTGATGGATTAAATCTTACTAAGAAGCCAACAATTGGCAAGATAAAATTAACTGGAAAGAAACTAGATTTAGCAGCAGACAATCTGTTTTTTTTTTACACCCAAAATATATATAAGAAATTGCACGGGAACTGAAATGCATCCATACATAAAGGACCCCGTTTTTTAAAATACATATAATAATAATAATAATAATAATAATAATAATAATAATAATTAGAAGTAAAGATGCAAGAGACATGGTCCATAATCGGATTTGTTGTAGATTATCAGCTTCCCTGCTGAATCGGAAGCTTCCCTGTTGAATCGGGATGGAGAAGACGCACGAATGTTCCTCAGCTACGGTGCCGTTTCGGAAGAAAATGGAAATTTTTAATTTGACCCCTGCCTCTGGAAATTTAACAATTTGATCCCAGCAATATTTTAATTTTACCCTTGGATTAATTTCAATTAAGTCCCTGAATTTATTTAAGTAATTAAATAAAAGTTTAATTAAGTCCTCAAACTCATTAATTTTTCAATTAAACTCTTGATTAAAATAATCTAAATTTTAATTAAATCAATTCTCCAATTAAGTCATTAATTTAATTAAAATAAACTAGTCAAGAGCTTAGTTAAATCTTTAAAATTCCACTCATGTTGCCCCTAACCCAAATTTTATTTTATTCTTCCATTATTTTATTTTTACTTGTTTTTCATCAATTTTTTAGAAAATAAAATAATTAAAATAAAAAGGTCAAAAATTGGATTATGACACTGTTAATTCTCTTTTTGTCCACAGGGCACTTTCCCAATAAAATCACCAATAAAATAAAAAGGCAACAATAATATTTGGAGGAGTTTTAGAAAAAAATTATGAATTGAAAATTTTACATTGTCTTCACATATGGAATCACCAATGAAAATTTTAAAAATATTAATATTTAATATTATATCAGGAATTTCTTCAGTAAAACCTAATATAAAAAACCACGAACATAACAAATAAGGTTTCATCTTCTTCATTCTTCTTCTTTCATCCTCTCTCTTTTTCTCTCTTCTTCTTAATTTTCTTATTTTTGTTCATGATCGAAGCTTAAAATCAAGCATTATTTTCTCTTCTCATCCCGAGGTATATTGTCATTCTTTATTTTTCTATTTTTTTTATTTTTCAACTTTTTTAACAATCCTTTTCATTTATGTTGTGATGTCGTGGTGATTGAGGGGGTATTGTGCTATCGGGGCGATAAAGAGGTTTATCGTGCCTCTTGAGGAAATGTGTGTTGTTGGAAAGATTTTTGGATTTAATCATAAATTATGATTAAAGTGCAGGATTCCTTACCTTGTATTATGGTTGCTAGGAACCTATGATTTGCAAGAATCTAGATAAGAGACTGGTTGTGCAAGGGAAAGATAAGTCATCCTTATTGAACCTTACCTAAGGTAAGTTACATTGTTGTTTGATTATTTTTCTAGGTCAGGTTTCTATTTATTGGTCTCGTCTAAAGTTCAAGGTAAATCTTCTTTCATGAGAGAATCTCTATCTCGTCAAGTTTAATCCTAATCATTTTATAGTCTAAATTTTATCACCGTATTTATTTTATACCTTGATTGTGTATTCTATTGTATAATTTTACACTCCATAAATATAAAAGTCTACATATAAATCCTAAAACAAAGATTGGTAAAGTGTTTTGGATATTTTGACCAAATCCTAATGGATAATCATAAATTGGTTATGATATTTATTTTATTTTATTTTATTTTTAAAACATGAGAAATATGCAATTTTTATCTTTTTAAGAAAATATATTTGGAAAATTTTAACATTTGGTTGTATGCATGAAAATAGTTGATGAAAATTCTATTATTTCAATAGATTCAAGTTTCCAACATTTTGAAAGGAAACCGCATGTCGAAGCATGAGTTTCACGGTTTAAGTTTAGTATTAACTTATTTTTTTTTATAATGTTAATTTGGTTAAATTACTGAAAGCACTGAAATTTTTCTTTCATAAATTTTTACTGCAAAGGAAAATTTGAATAAGAGAGAGCTGGTGATATTATTGTGACCAGGGTTTAAAAGAATCATGTTGCAACTAGATAAGATCAAAATTAGGATAAATGTTTTTATTCTAAATATTAAAATTTTATTTTTCATTTACTAACAGACAATTTATTGGTAACATATATGTTGCATGATTTTTTGTACGAGGTGCAAAAAAAAGAAAAAATATATGTGAGCGAAAGTGAGCTTCCAACCTAAAATGACATAGTGGTTTGGAAGGATTCCAAGCAACCATATATCTTGAAGGCTGTATGGATAGACTACATTCAACATGTGATGTAACAGTCGATATAGAGAATCGACACTGGTGTGTTTACGGTTTTGTTACCACGCACACCAACGACTCTGTTTCGTTCATTTTGCATGCGAAGCGAAAGGTAATATATTTGTTTAATACTTTTATTTTTTATTTTTGTAAATATATTTAAATGATAACATTTTTATCTTGCAGATAATGGTTCTTGGACATAAGTCAAGTCTAATGGAACTTTTTGTTAACATACAAAGTGATGACCGCAAAAAAATGCAATAGTTTATTAATAATCAAGCTCAACACTTAGTGGAATGTTGGTTTTCAATCATTTTTTCATTATGTTATAATTTCCTTTAATTTGATGGATCTATTTTTTTCTTTTTAGGATACATTTAATAGCTGCTTAAAGGAGACATACGGGGACAATCCTTTGACCCATTTGGATCTCAATCTAGATTTGTGATTGGACACAAGATCGTCTAGTGAGCTTGATAGAAATTGGATGTATAGACTATTTAACATTACAACAAAGAACTTGTGGACGATCCATAGTATTTTGATCACTAGATGCTCAAAATTAGTTATAAGGACTCACTACCGAGTTCAAAACGATGTTAGACCAACAAATACATGATCAGATAACCTATCCTAACAAAAAATATGAAAGGAAAGACTCATTGCGAATTATGAATAGCTCCACTCAGTGATAATGGAAATCAAATCACAAATAGGTGGTTTAGGTGCTCCTTCTTATTGGCCTTGTAGTCTCAACGATGACCAACCTCCTCCTCCTTCTTCTCCTCCAGCGTTGTCTTTGTTTTATATTTATTTTAGTTGAATGTACAAATGTTTAGATTTGTAATAAATATTTATTTTTTATATTATTTCAATTTCTTTTCATATATTATATTTTAATTTATTTAATTATTTTTCTACTTTTGTTCAATATATATGTTACCGATGGACCACGTTGTCTGTACATTTCAAAGAGTTGAAAAAACATTATTGCAAATATCATCAATACTGTTAACTCTCCAATGAAATTATAGATAATATTCCATCAATAATATATTATATTTATCAATGAATATACCGACATACAAGCATTGATAAAATTACATATGATATTTTATTGGTTATATGACAAACTTCTCGAGGAAAATATTGATTAAATGAAGTAGATAAATTTTATTTAACATACTTTATCTGTTTATAAATTTATTGGTAAATTTAATATGAATAGACTTACCAACAAACCAAAAATTACTCGTGACATTTTTTTTAATTAACTGTTTTTATTTATGAGTCTACTAATAAAATACTTATTGATATATTATAAATATAAATATCAACAAAAATTGTCATCCATAGAACTAAATCATTAAACTAGCTGCCAAAGAGGCAAGCATCAAGGTCAACATGTGAAGATCCATACCCCAACACCCGCAAGCTGTCTAGACTCCTGCATTTCATCGATCGTTCGCATCTGGCAAAATTCAAGACATAAAGTGCAGATAGCAAGAAACTTTCAGTGATTTTGGAAGAAATTTCATCGGTAAATTATTTTTGTAGTGAAAAAGGGTGGATAAAGTTTGAGACAAAAATGTATTTAATACTCTTTAAATAGAATTATATCATGCCATCGGTCTTTCAATAAATTATTTGATTAGACCTATTTTTTTCTTTAATTACTGGTGGTGATTTCTATTTTATTCTTGACATGAGTTAGGATCTCCAGGTTTTCTAATTACTAGGTTTACCTTTTCCAAATTTTTACCGATATATATTTCTTCTTCACTTTCACGGGGTTACAGTTGATGTCATGCTCTCACAATGCTTTAAAAAAAATTGGGAAAAAGGACACCAAAATTACCCAGAAAGATTGAATTACAAGCGAAAAAAACTCATAACAGCATGCCCTTTTCTTATAAAAGAAAAAACGGAAATTAACACCCGACATACCACCGTGTATACTGGTAAGTCTACACAGCACATAAAGTACAGGAACCAGTGATTAATGGCGCAAACAACTACAAAGGATACAAGGTACAAAGCCACTGGGCTAATTAACTTAATACCAAAATTACAACAACAAGACTTAACATCAAGGAAGAAAGGGGCAACATTTCTCATAACACACCTTAAGCATTTCCATTTTTAGCTTGCAAAATCTTCAACTGGAATCCAGATGCCCGTCGTCAGCTTTCTTTCAGCCGTGATACGATAACTCCTGACAACATTTCCCTCCACTTGCATAATCAACTTAACTCTTATCTCCTTGCTTCAACCTTTTCTCACGAGCATAGCTCCCCCATTGGCCTGACATCCAAGGCTTCTTATATTTTCCCTCGTTGCGAATGGAGACCTTGAATTCCCATGGCCGGTCTACCATGTCCATTGCAACAAATTCGAAATAATTTTGACCACTGGGGATGGGGAAATTGCTAAGGCTTTCCATCGGAAGTTCCAGTCGATTATTTGTTGCATCACTCTTGGACACTGATTTTTCCATTGCCACCTCCTCCATTTCTAGTAAATTAAAAGGGCTGAGAAAAATTTGTAAAAGAAAATTAGAAATCTATTTGCCAAATGATATGGAATCTTTTGTAGGGATTTTGGAATGAAAATAGATCAGAGGTAGTGATCTTTATTTATACCGATCGATGGGGCAATGTTGGAAGGTCCAAGTCCCTATCCGGCCGCATTCACTTGTGTTTTTTGGTTGCTTGTCGCGCTTGAGCTATGGATATCGTTCGAAAATCCCCAAGTAATCCGAAGGGAACAAAAAGATAGAAGAAGAAAAATCAAAGTTTGGAAATGACACTGAAGACGTGATGGATTCTCTTTTAATTGTTTTATTGCACTAGGACTGCATTGACAATGATTGATCATGTTGAAAGTGGTTACTTAATCTTGGTCACATAACCAGTTAATGACGACTAATCAAGCTCCCACATACATCTAGGTATCTTAAATACTTTTTTTATTGTGGAAGCCAGTGCCATATATTGAATTATATTTTAATTAAAATAGAATAAGGTGATAGGATTTATAACTAGTTGACTTAAAAAACATTGTTACTAAGACAAATTACCATTCAAGTAAAAAACTCAAGATTAAATGAGGTTAAAAAATAGTTTTATTCTATTTAATGTACGCCATATATAAGATAAGAAAATACTTAAGGTTGTAACAAAGAAATAAAATATCTTTGCTATTGTTTTCTTCATTTTGTTTTTCAATTGAGATATACAATATGTATTAAAAAAATATTTCAAATTAATAACTTAAATTATTAGACAAGGTCTCAAAATATAGGTCTACATTACCTTATACTTAATTTTTATCAAATAAATAGAGATGGTAAGATTCGAACTTGTAACCACTTGATCATCAAGACTTTGATACTATGTCGCAAAATCATCTCAACCCAATAATTTAAGATGTTAGTTGAGGTTTCAAGATATTATTTATATTATTCTCTAATATCATTTTTTTGGCACTTTCATTGTCAAATTATTTGTTTTTTTAATATAATACAAAATTACACCAACATAACCATTACTAGAAAATTAGTAAATTCAAATGATAATACCAACAATCACTACTATAATTAACAGTTTTACCGACGCAATTTTTCATCGATATTTGTACTATCATTTCATTACTAATTAATTTATCAATGAAATTATGGACGAAAATGCTCCGTCGATGAATCTTTCATCGGTAATTTTTTGTCCGTCGATAAGTCCATTGGTAATAAAACAATATTATTAACTATGGATTTACTGATGGAAAAGGCGTTCAAGAAAAAACCCTGCTTCATTCTGTTGGTATTTCCCTTAGAAAAATATTATATGTAATTCTTTCGATAATTATTTAAAAATATTTTAGAAAATACATTTTAAAAAATTAAATTAATATAAACCAACACTCTATAAGATATACTCAAACCGCTTGGAAAAGAAGAAGAAGAAAATCAACTCAAAAAAATTTACAACAAATAAATAACATGAAAAATAAATTAAACTACAAAAATTCATATGAAAAAAATGAAGTTGTGATTGCTGAAAATTTAAAAATCCTATAAATAAATCAACTAAAAATTGATCTTATATATAAAAAAATCTCACGACAACATTCATACAATTATTAAGAACAAAAAAAATAAAAAATAAAAAAACAAATATAGTGGAAAAAACATGAAAAAAGTAGAAGAAAAAAGAAGAATATTACCTTAATGTAGTTGCAAGTGAAGCTAAGAAGAGAAAAAAAATTCGTGGAGCATATTAATTAAAAAAAACTAGAAGAAAAACAAAGAAAGGAGAATAAGACATACCCGAGCATGGAGAAAAAGAGAAGGAGTTGAGGAGAGAAGATAAGAGAAGAGAAATAAATAGATATTGATGTTTTTTACATATAACAAATAAAAAAAATAAGAAGTTTTATTACATAAAGGGAGAAGGAGAAGAAAAAAGAAAAAGAAATGAGCTCTGTCTATTGTGAAAACAACGTTTTACCGACTGATAATTAAATATTAATATTTTTAATTATTTTATAGAAGAGTTTGTTTATAATATTTAATTTAATCAAAATATTTCTGAAACCATCAAATATCACTAAAGACTTTTCAACCCCTCAGTTGCAATTTATTTATTTTTTACTAAAATAACTTTATTTTATTTTAAAAAAATTGACCTGGTCAAAACTCGGAATCCAAGACTTGGATCTAGCCAACCATCAAACCTGATCTAAAAACTATGTTTTAGATGCTTGAGTAGTTGTATATGTTGATCTATGATCAATATTAGAGAATAATTTAACTTTAAAATCTTATTTTAAAAATTATATTTTTTAGTTGAAATGGTTTTTTTTATAAAATATCAAAGATTTAGTTATTATACGGTTATGAGTTCAAATCTTATAAATTTTATTTTTTATTTGAGATTAATTAAGATAATAAAACAGTAAGATTCTATTTAATTTCTAAGCTAAAAAACTTTTATTTTAAGGATTATATTAAAAAATAATATAAATTATATTAAATAGACTGATTTTACTGGCATTTGCAAGCAAGATAACTCTTTATGAAATTAAGAAAATGATATATCACACCAACTCCCTAAAGAAAAGGCCGCGCGAGTTTGGTCGTTTATTTGAGTAGTCGAAAAGTAATGGAAAGATTTGATGTTTCATCTTCTTGGACACTGGCTAGAGCTGACGTTCGCTTACCAAAAGTGAACATAGATTTGCCATGCTCTCCCCAATAATTAAAAGGAGTTGGAAGTGGTTTGGTAATAATCTTTCTTGACTCGTCAAGTTTGACAAAGATAACCTGAAATTATTGTCGTCGCCAAAAAGAATGTTATTTCTTGGCCGCCTAATCAAACACTAATCTATCTTTTGTCTTTTCTTTTTTAGGAGCCCAAAGTGCAGCCGGATTAATTGGTTGAATTTAAAAGCCTAATGTTTCACTTTTAAATTTATTTGAAGAACGAACCAATTAATTAATTAATTGTGTACTCGTGATTAAGACTACTTTGAGTCCAAGTGATATAAAACAATTCAAAGAGAGTCTGACACATTATGCTCACAAACTTACGAAATCGATTAGTTCTCATGGTGGGTGAAGATCTCTCTCTCTCTCTCTCTCTCTCTCTCTCTCTCTCTAATTTTCTCTTTGAATACGGGGGGATTTTCGATTTTCGCCCGACATCCATATTATAATCTAGCACATACCACAATTCGGACAGGGATCTGAAGCTGCCAACATTGCTCCATTAAGTAACCTCTTGGACGATGATGATTACATCTAAACGATAAAGAGGATAATTTTTTTAAAAAGAAAAGGACGTTGATGAATTCTCTTTAGAACTGATCCAATCAACAAAGCTGGTCGGTCGCCAGGATATAGGCCTTGGTCGTAAGTAAGCGGGCGCTTGGGATTAAGAGAGAAAAAGATACAAGTGTTTGTAAACTTATCTTGTGATGTTAGAGTGGTTGTCGCTCGTTTAATCGAGCGACGATGGCCTTCTATGTTGTGTTCAGTACCGTGAAAGATCAGAAATAATCGATAGCTTTAGATTACCGCTCTATTATGGTTCGACAATACATAGACAACTCACATCTTCGCCAATCACCCTAATATCACAAGATAAGAATACATAGACAAGTCACATCTTTTGAAAATTAAAATGATAGTTTTTATTTTAAAGTAGTTTTTTAGTGTTTCTTTATTGTTTTTGATATGCTAATATTACAAATTATTTTTTAAAATATATAAAAATATATTATTTTAATTCATTAAAAAAACATTTTAAAAATAACTTTGATCGCACTCTTAAACACCCCCAAAGCTATTCAATTAATCTTATAGATAAGGTTTTTATATTACCATTAAATAACTATTTAAAAAAAAAGCTTAAATTATTATATTAATTTTAGTAAATGACTTTATATTACTATTTAATACAAGTTCTTCATCTTCTCTCTTTTTCTCTCTTCTTCTTAAATTTCTTATTTTTGTTCATGACCGAGGCTTAAAATCAAGCATCATTCTTGTCCTAAGGCATGTTGTCATTCTTTATTTTTCTATTTTTTTTATTTTACAGCTTTTTTAACAATTCCTTTTCATTTATGTTGTGATGTCATGGTTGTTGAGGGGATATCGTGCTATCAAGGCGACGACGAGGTTTATCCTACCTGTTGAGGAGATATGTGTTGTTGGAAAGGTTTTTGAATTTAATTATAAAATTATGATTAAAGTGCAGGATTCCTCACCTTGTACTATAGTTGATAGGAATCTATGGTCTGTAAGAATCTGAAAAAATGATTGGTTGTGCAAGGAAAAGACAAGTCACAACTATTGAACCTTGCCTAAGGTAAGCTGCATTGTTATTTGATTATTTTTCTAAGTCACGTTTCTATTTATTAGTCTCATCTAAGATTTAAGATAGATCTTCTTTCATGAGAGAGTTTCTACCTTGTCAGGTTTAATCCTAATCGTTTTATAGTCTAAATTTTATCATCGTATTTATTTTATACCTTGCATCTTTAATACTTGATTGTGTATTCTGTTATGTAATTTTACACTCCATAAATATTAAAGTCTACATTTAGATTCTAAAACAAAGATTGGTAAAGTGTTTTTGATATTTTGATCAAATTCTAATGGATAATTATAAATTGGTTATTATATCTATTTTTTTTATTTTTAAAACATGAGAAATATGCAATTTGTATCTTTTTAAGAAAATATGTTTGGAAAATTTTAACATTTAGTTGTATGCATGAAAATAGTCGATGAAAATTTTATTGTTTCAATAGATTCAAGTTTCTAACATTCTGAAAGGAAACCACACATCGAAGCATGAGTTTCACGGTTTAAGTTTAGTATTAAATTATTTTTTTATTATGTTAATATGGTTAGTTTATTGAAATTACTAAAAAAAAAATTTTATAAATTTTTGCTGCAAGGGAAAATTTGAATTAAAGAATCACGTTGCAACTAAATAAGATAAAAATTAGGATAAATATTTTTATTCTAAATATTAAAATTTTATTTTTCATTTACTAATAGACAATTTTATGTTGCATGATTTTTTGTACGAGGTGCAAAAGAAAGAAAAAAAGTTGTGAGAGAAAGCGAGCTTCCAACCTAAAATGACATGGTGGTTTGAAAGGATTCTAGGCAACCATTTATTTCAAAGGCTATATGGATAGACTACATTCAACACGCGATGTAATAGTCGATATGGAGAATCAATAAAGGTGTGTTCACGGTTCTGTTATCAAGCATACCAACGACTCTATTTTGTTCGTTTTGCATGCGAAGCGAAAGGTAATATATTTTTTTAATACTTTTATTTTTGTAAATATATTTAAATGATAACATTTTTATCTTGCAAGCAATGGTTCTTAGGCATAAGTCAAGTCCAATGAAACTTTTTTTCACATGTAAAGTGATGACCGCAAAAAAAAAATGCAATAGTTTATTAATAATCAAGCTCAACACTCAGTGGTCTGTTGGTTTTCAACCATTTTTTTCATTAAGTTATAATTTCCTTCAATTTAATGAATCTATGTTTTTCTTTTTAGGATACATTTAATAGCTGTTTAAAGGAGAGATACGGGGGTGATCCTTTGATCTATTTGAATATCGATCTAGATTTGTGATTGGACACAAGATCGTCTAGTGAGCCTAATAGAAATTAGGTGTATGGACTATTTAACATTACAATAAAAAAACTTGTGGATGATTCATAGTATTTTGACCACTAGATGCTCACAAATTGGTTCCAAGCACTCACTCCTGAATTTGAGGTGATGTTAGACCAACAAATACATGATCAGATGACCTATCCTAACAAAAAATACGAATGACTCATTGCACATTATGAATAACTCTGTTGAGTGATAATGGAAATGAGATCACAAATAGGTGGTCTAGGTGCTCCTTTTTATTGGCCTTGTAGTCTCGACGATGAACAACCTCCTCCTCCTCCTTCTCCTTCTTCTCTAGCGCTGTCTTTGTTTTATATTTATTTTAGTTGAATGTATAAATATTTAGATTTGTAATAAATATTTAATTTTTATATTATTTCAATTTCTTTTTATATATTTAATTTCAATTTATTTTAATTATTTTTCTACTTTTGTTCTCTTTCTCTCTCTCTATATATATATATTTGAAAATAATACTGACAGGGTTACCGATGGATCACGTTGTTGGTATATTTCAGAGAATTAAAAAAAAATATTGCAAATATCACCAATATTGTTAACTCTCCAATGAAATTATAGATGATATTTCACCAGTGATATATTATATTTATCGATGAATATATTGACGTACAAGCATTAATGAAATTGCATATGATGTTTTGATGGTTATATGACAAATTTCTCAAGGAAAATACTGATTAAATAAAGAAGATAATTTTTTTTTGACGCACTTTATCCATTTATAAATTTATTGGTAAATTTAATATCGACGGACTTACCAACAAACCAAAAATTACTTATGAAAGTTTTTTTAATTAACTGTTTTTATTTATAAGTCTACTAATAAACTACTTACTGATATATTATAAATATAAATATCAATAAAAATTTTCATCCATAAAACTAAACCATTAAACTAGCTGCCAAAGAGGCAAGCCTGAAGATCAAAATGTGAAGACCCACACCCCAACACTCGCTAGTTGTCTAGACTCTTGCATTTCATCGATCGTTCGCATCTGGCAAAATTCAAGACATAAAGTGCAGATAGCGAGAAAATTTCAGTGATTTTTTTAGTGAGAAAGGGTGGATAAAGTTTGAGACAAAAATGTATTTAATACTCTTTAAATAGAATTATATCATGCCATCGGTCTTTCAATAAATTATTTGATTAGATCTAATTCTTTAATTCAAATTAGTATTAATCATTTATTAAGTGACACATGTATATTTAGCTGCGCTTCTGAAAAGTTTACACATCAAATCATATCATGATACATGTTGTCTGATGATTAACTAATACTAATTTTAATTAATGAGTGGACTGGTAATTAATTACATGGCATTTATTTCTTAAGATACTATGATATTTTATCAATAGATTAAAAGAATCATGGTAGGTTGCTAGTAGGATTTTAGACCTTTTAAAATTATTGTCTAATTAATTTGTAATTTTTGCTTAAGCCAAATCTTAAAAAAAATTTATAATTGTACAAGTTATGTTTATATATTTTTTAAATTTGAAGCCAGAGTTTTATTTGTTTAAAGTTTTTTCTATTTAAATATATTAAAAAATAATATAAATTATATTAACTTTACTGATTCCACTATAACTCTGTACGAAATTAAGAAAATGATACATCACACCAACTCCCTAAAGAAAAGGCCGTGCAAGTAGTCGAAAAATAAATAAAAAGATTAATGTTTCATCTCTTTGGACCCACTAATCATATTAAAAAATTAAAAGAATCATTAAAGCTATCTTATTTCAGACAAGTACGTCAGCTGATTATATAATCTGACGTCATGAATGATTTCATAATCTGACGTTTCACGCATCATTTCACCCTCCATGCAATTTGGAAAATCCTTCACAAAGAAAGGGTATTTGCATCGGCAAAGCTGCGCTCTTCATGGGAGTATCCGATTTGCTTGAGGACTAAAAGCACCACATTAATTAATACTATAAAAACAATAATATTTTAAAACTAATCGAGAGTTTGGATTGGATCGTGATAATCTGAATTAATTTTTTATCCTTAAATATTAAATATACTCACCATTACATTGTATTAAACTTATTTAATTAAATTAAATAAAAAAAATTTGATAGAAATCAAAACTCATGAGCATCTCATTTGTTGACGGTCATAAAGGCCTTTGAAAGATATTAGCTTTCAAGAATTAAGAAAATGATTAGTGGGTCCTCCCAAGCATCTGCCATGATTCTTGTGGATGTTAGCTTTCAAGAATTAAGACACATGGTGTCTTCCGTAAGTACGATGGATGTTAACGATCCAGCATTAATTAATACTATCTTGTTCCATAACGAGTGGCTTTCCCAACTTGAAATACTGAAAGAAAGAAAGCGAAATGAAAACTCGGGCCCTACATGTCGGTAACACATTCGAGTTGCGAACCCTTAATAAAAAAAAAAACATGTTAGATGTTTTTTATATATAATTTTTAAAGATTATTACCAAATAGTGAAATAATAATTACAGATAAATCTAGAAGAAAAACAAATAGTAAAACTAACATTTTATAAGAAATGATACAATAAAAGTGATGTTCTTCTTCTATTAAATATAACTAGTTTTTTACTTGAATTTCTTATGTCAATATATATTTTAGAATTTTTAATTTTTTTAATTATTAGATGGTAACTTTTATTTTTTCTTGATATGAGCTAATGTGTGTTTTAGAATTTTTAATTCTTTTAATTATTAAGTGACAATTTTTAATTTTCTTTAATGTATATTTTTTTTCTTTCAATTTCGGGAAGCTCTAATTGATATCACAGCATCACAATACTTAAAAAAAAATTCAGAAAAGAGACACCAAAATAACCCACAAATATAGAATTACAAGCCAAAAAACTCATTATAGCATGCCCTTTTCTTATAAAAGAAAAAACGGAAATTAACACCCGACATACCACCATGTAGTGGTAAGTCTACACAAAACATGAAGTACACGAACCAGTGACCAATGGTGCAGACAACTACAAAGGATACAAGGTACAAAGCAACTAGGCTAATTAACTCAATACCAAAATTACAACAACAAGACTTAACATCAAGGAAGAAAGGGGCAACATTTCTTATAACACACCTTAACTATTTCCATTTTTAGCTTGCAAAATCTTCAACTGGAATCCAGATGCCCATCGTCAGGTTTCTTTCAGCCGTGATATGATAACTCCTGACAACATTTCCCTCCACTTGCATAATCAACTTAACTCTATCTCCTTTCTTCAACCCTTTCTCATGAGCATAGCTCCCCCACTGGCCAGACATCCAAGGCTTCTTATATTTTCCCTCGTTGCGAATGGAGACCTTGAATTCCCATGGCTGGTCTATCTTGTCAATTGCAACAAATTCGAAATAATTTTGACCATCAGGGATTGGGAAATTTCCAAGGCTTTCCACCGGAAGTTCCATTCGATTATTTGTTGCATCACTCCTGGACAATGATTTTTCCATTGCCACCTGCTCCATTTCTAGCAAATAAAAAGGGCTGAGAAAAATTTATAGAAGAAAATTAGAAATCTATTTGCCAAATAATATGGAATCTTTTGTAGAGATTTTGGTATGAAAATAGAAGAGCTAGTGTCGTTATTTATACTGATCAGTGGGCAATGTTGGAGATCTAAGTCCCTATCCGGCCGCTTTCACTTTTGTTTTTGGTTGCTTGTCGAGCTTGTTCTCTGGATATCGTTCGAAAATCCCCAAATAATCCGAAGGGAAAAAGAAGAAGAAAGAATAAAAAAAATCCAAATTCGCTAATCACATTGATGGATTCTCGTTTAATTGTTTTATTACACCAGGACTGCATTGACAATGATTGATCCAGTGTTGAAAATGGTATCCTAAATACTTTTTTATTGTGGAAGCCAGTGCTTTATAATGAATTAAATTTTAATTAAAATAGAATAAGGTGATAGGATTTATAATTAGTTGACTTAAAAAAAATTTTACTAAGACAAATTACCATTCAAGTAAAAAACTCAAGATTAAATGAGGTTAAAAAATAGTTTTATTCTATTTAATATACTCATATATAAGATAAGAAAATACTTAAGACTGTAACAAAAAAATAAAATATATTTGCTATTGTTATTTTCTTCTTCCTTTTCAATTGGGATATATAATACAACTTAAAGAACTATCTTAACTCAATAACTTAAGTTGTTAAGTAAGGTCTTAAAATATAGATTTACATTATCTTGTACTTGATTTTTATCAAATAAATAAGGATATTGAAATTTAAACTCGTAACCACTTGATCATCAAGACTATGATACTATGTCAAAAAATCAATATCCCAACCCAATAATTTAAGTTATTAACTGAAGTTACAAGATATGATTTATTATTCTTCAACATTATTTTTTCAGCACTTTCATTGCTAAATTATTTGTTTGTATTATAAAATATACCTGTATAAAAAATATTGTATATAAGAGATATTGTAGTCATACTCTTGTGTGGTAACATTTACCATTACTATTGTATATTATGTTAAACATATATAGAGAGAGAGAGTTGGTTAACCAAGAGGTGAAGTCTTCTAATTATTCTCAACTAGTTATTTAATATAATATAAAATTACACCAATATAACCATTACTAGAAAATTAGTAAATTCAAATGAAAATACTGACACTATTTATATATAACTATTTAGAAGTGAAGTTATACGTATATAATATGTGTGCATATGTATGTGTCTCGTGAAATAATTCTAAATTGAATTAAATAATTAATCTAATTAAATTTAATTAGCTTGGAACAATGAGTTTTTAAATGACCTTTCTACTTATAGAAACTATACTTATTAAAGGCAATTCTTGTGTAAGGCTTATTATAATTATTAGAGAATAACTTATAGGGTACTGCTAATATAGATGGATTTGAAACAGAAATAATTATCATTTCAAAATAAGACTAGAATTGTATTTGTTCAGCTAATAACTCATTAATAACAGAATTAACAAAAGATGATGAAAAACGATGTAGAATTGAACCTCCGAGTCTTTTAAAATCATTGCAAAATTCTGTTAAAAATTGTATCAATCGTCTTTGTTCTGTACGATTAATATAGACTCTACATGTCTTTAATTCTATCAATTATATAAGAGTTAATTAATCCGAAAGATCTATTATTGCAGAATAAAACTCCTGAATACTCATATTCTTCTGATAAAGAGCTTGTTTGTCATTCTCTAACTGATACTACTTTGCAAAATTTGATTACATGAATAACCTTTGTAGATGATCCTAAATATCCTTTTCTGTTTTATACTTCTCCAATTACATACCTATGAAATAATCGACATAATTGTTAATCTAAGTAATAATTTTTGCATTATTTGTTTCTTATGCATCAATTAAAGCAACATCTTCTTCCTCAGTATTCTTAGGTATCACATAGGTTCCATTGACATATCCTCGAACCCCAACAGGGACACGCTGCCCCCTACAAACTCTCAGCTAACTTATTGTAAAGAAGGATATGTTAAAATTATGTATCAGATTAAGCCTTGTTTTATGAAACGAACTTTAATATCATGTTAAAGCAATCCAACTTAACAGGAACAAATATAAACATAAAAGAGAAAGAGGTTAGGGTTTTCTTTAATCATAATATACTAAAGTGTTCAATTAATTTAAATACAAAAGATATTATATATAAGCTAAACTAAAAATATTATCTTACTATTAATAAATAAAATAAGATATATATATATATGTGTGTGTGTGTGTGTATATAGTAATAACTCCCTGGCCTACATTAGATAGCAGGACCACATTCAACATTATTCTTTTAGTTTCCATAAGTACAAGGCATCAAAGCCAATTCTAAAAATCAAGTTTTTTTATTCTTTACAACTATCCGTATTAATATATTTATATTCAAAATACTTATGATTATGATGATAAATTCTTATATTTTATAATTTTATATTCAAAATTGTTGTTTTTAATATATGAATGATAAACTTAATAAGTTTTTAAATTAGATCATTAGCATGTGTTTTGCCTCATGATCAATCAAACAAAGAAAATATTATTTAAGATATTATTATGATTTAATAAATGATATCATAATTATGATATTATTTAATTATATAATTAGTTTAATCATTTTAAACTTAATGTAAACAATAAATTAGCAGTTTCTAACATAGTTATTAAACTTGACCTGCCGAGTGGTTTCATGGGTCAACCCGGGTCAACTCAGGTTGACCCGAATCAACCCAAAAAAAATTAAAGTTTTAATATTTCATATGAAAAATTCCATGTAAATATAAGTTATACATATTGTAAACAATGAACTTTTAAATAATATTTTAATTTTTTTTTATCCTATATTAAAAAGATATTATATTAAGCTTTTAAGTTGAAGTATTTAAACTAAAAGATTTTCTCATCCCACATTGAAAAAACATGATTTTTTTCTTGGGAATATAGAATATATATACGAAAGAACTTCAAATCTCACATTAAAAAGATATCATGTTATCCTTTTAAGTTGAAATATTTAAATCAAAAGGTTTTTTATTTCACATTGAAAAAACATGATTGTTTTTCTTGGGAACGTAGAGTATATATACTTATGAGTTTCAAATACTACATTGAAAAGACATCATTTTTTTTATTGAGAACGTAGAATATATATACGAAAGGGTTTCAAATCCCAAATTAAAAAACTATATTATCTTTTTAAATTAAAATATTTAAACTAAAAAGTTTTTTATCCCACATTGAAAAAACATAATTTTTTTCTTAGAAATATAGAATATGTATATGAAAAGGTTTCAAATCTCACATTAAAAAAGATATTATGTTATCTTTTTAAGTTGAAGAATTTAAACCAAAAAGTATTTTTATCCCACATTGAAAAAATATAATCTTTTTTTTAGAAACATAAAGTATATATATTAATGAGTTTCAAATTTCACATTTGAAAAAAAAAATCGATTCTCGTCTGAACTTACCCGAGTCTCCCGGTCACGGATCGACCCACCGGGTCTCTCAAGTTTGACCGAGCTGTTGTTACATTTGGTATTTTATTAAACCAAGACCGGTCTAACCACCAGGTTAACCCGCCAAACCAAGCCGGGTCTAATAACAGTAGTTTCTAATATAAATAATTACCACATTATTTTATTAAAACTCAATCATGACTAAGATACGTATTTTTGGATGATATAAAAGATATTTGTGAACCGTCCCGGAGTACTATATATAATCATCCGCCGCCATTGGCCTCATAAATAGCAGGGATCACGACCAACATCTTTTAATATCCATCCTTATCGATGAATTCTCATTATTTTCTTAAAACTTCGATGATTTTTTTATTGGAACTCCGATCCATTTTCTTCTGTTAAGAAAAACATCAACGACGTCGATTGCCAGGATATAGACCTCTTGTCGTATAGTGGCTATTTATTTTTTATTATTTAAAAAAATGGTAAGGGGGCACGTGAGCTTCAAAGACGAAAGGATAGAAGAGTTTGCAAACTTATCGTGCGATATTAGGGTGATTGCCGCTCGCTCCAATGTAACTTTTCTTAATTGTGGTGCGACAATGTGCAAAATCTCCTCTTGTCTCTCTTGTTGAGATTTTGGATTTTAATATCTTTATAAATTTGGATTTGAGACCCTTGGAAGGTGTTGTTTTTATAGATTTCATACAGTGTCTATTTCAATTTGCTTCTAATATCTGATAATATTTGTCCTTAAATTTAATAAGAAATCGAAGACTTCTTTACCTAAAGCATTTAAAATTTAATTATTTTTACAACTTGTAAATTAACTCATTGAAAAGAATATGTAACTAAAAACACACTATCTTGTTTGCAAGAATTTTATCATAAGAGCGATTTAAAAAAATTAATTATAAACTTGATTAATACCACTTTAAATGTTTGATTAGTGGGATATAATGGTGTACCATTACTATTAAAAAATAATTTAAATTTAAATTTTTCTTTAAAAAATCAAGTTTTTAAATTGAGATAATTTTATAACAATATATTAAAATTTTGATCAGCACATAATTACATATTTGAATCTCACAAGTTTCATTTTATTTAAGATTAATTAATAATATAAAGTGATATTATATTAAAAAATAATATAAATTATATTAATCTATTGATTCTACGGGTCCTTCTAAAAAAGATAACTCTGTACGAAATTAAAAAAATGGTATCACACCAACTCTCTACAGAAAAGGACGTGCGAGTTTGGTCGGTCATTTGAGGAGGTCAAAGATAAATGGAAAGATTTAATTTTTCATCTCCTCGGACACTGGCTAGAGCTGACGTTTCCTTACCAAAAGTGGACATATATCGGTCATGCTCTCCCAGGAGTTGGAAGTGGTTTGGTAATATAAGCGTGACAAAGATAACCTGAAATGAATGTCGTCGCCAAAAAGAATGTTATTTGTCGGCCGCCTCATCAAACATCAATCTATCTCTTGTCTTTTGTTTTTTAGGAGCCAAAAGGGCTACCCGTTGGTCACGTACGGACATGAGATTTAAAGAGATAGAGATAGAAGAGTTTGCAGGCTTATCTTGTCATGATAGAGTGATTGTCGCGTGACAATGGGCCTTCTATATTGTATTCAAAAAGAGAAAAGAAAAGAAAAGCAAAGGTAATCTGAAATGTCAGACCACCTAGCTCAGTAGTTAGTGTAATGTACTCCGGCTTAGAAAAAATAACTAGTTATACCTCATATTTATAAAATTCAATCTAAAATTAATTTAAAATTTCAGGTTGAGAAATCAAACTAAAAAAATATTTTCATAATTTTTAAGAAAAAAAATCATTTCAATTCAATTTTAAATTTAAATTAAAAAAAAACTAGAAAAATTGAGATTATATATAATCAATTGCACTAAACACTCTTTTTTAATCTTAAAAAAAGAAATTGATGAAAATAGCATATTTTTTATAATTAATTTGAACTTATTTCATTTTCATAAAATTTAAATGCAACAATATTATGATTTTATTTTTTTTTAATTTATTTTAGTTTCATTTAATATTTTATAAAAATATTTCAATTTGATTGGATTCTTTTATCCAACCTAACGAAACCTATTAATGTTCACTTCCAATAAAAATCCGCGATTATATACCATTCAATTAGTTTTTTTTTATAGTAATCAAAGAGATTTTATTAAGATTCCAAAGCCACCAAAAAGATGACATATTGGCAAACAAATAATATATAGTCTTAGTTAAATTAAAATATAAATTTGTTCAATCTTACATCGATTGCGACTAATCCTAAATAATTTATATGTTGCATATGATGTTAGGGTGGCTGTCGCTTTTAAAGATAACTTTTGCTAATTGGCACGTGAAAATGGCCTTCTAGATAGACATAGTTGAGAAGTTCAAAGAAAAGCAAAGCAAGCTAATTTAAAATATAACTAGTCTTTTCAGTTGGATCAGATTTTGTCCTGAAATTCGAGATTAAAATCAGACTAGCTCCCTCAAAAAGTTGTGTGTTATGTCAGTCCACAATTATACACCTCAAAACAGATCATACGTGTCTTTGTCAAGTGATAGTCTCACGAGGTTGATGATAAAGAGTTGTGTATACTCTAAAATGGTCTTCACTTAAACAATATTATTGAAGACTACCATATATGTCTGAACTACGTTGGACTGTTCAGACATACTTGAACCTAAAAAAATCAATCGAACCTAGTCATACTCTAAAGTTTGACTGTCCTTGAACAAGCACCAAAGTTGAGGTACTGAAGCATGTTGGGTCCGCCGTCTTAGCCGACATTAGGACCATTGCTAACCAACAATTTCTTTGACCTGGTGGATATTCATAAGAGAAACCAATCAACATTATCTTTGACCTAAAGGGTGTTCATAAGAAGTAACAATCAACATTACCTTTAACCAAACGCTTAAAAATAATGGTGAGTGGTATGTTCTTATCTTTATATAACCCTTATATTATTTTGTTAACCCATATAAAATTGACCTTAACACATAAAAATCAAAAGTTCTGATGGATTAAATCTTATATGGAAGCCAAGAGTTGGCATATGGATTAGATAATGCGTGAATTGGGACAACCAAATGCACCACCATACAATTGAAAAAAAAAACCTTAAAATAGAAGTTCAAACTAGATTTAGAGGCAAAAAAATGTTTTTTTTACCCAAAAATATGAGAAATTGCCAGAAACCAAAAACCATACACACATACAAGAATTTCTTTTACATGATATAAATTCGAAGTGAAGATACAAGAATCATCCTTGTTGGGGATGTCTAGAAAGGCAGTAGAACAAACCTAATCAAAGATGGTGGAACTGTATCCCCTCCAACAGACACAAAAGCACATCTCACATAAATAAGCATGATACCCAAAACAAAATACAATAATGACAGAACACCAAGGCAGAGTACTGAAGGAAACAAATTCATAGGGACAATTGTTCCTACGACTAGCTAGGACTTACCTTCTGCAAGACAGACACATATTCTATTTTGACCTAACTCATTACACAACCAGAGTGAACTTAATTCAGACAGATCCAAAAGATAGTTTCTGCAAGCCTGCCGCACTAAACATAAGCCCAGCCTCATGCTTCGATTTATGGAGAGCTATTACTGCTGATCATCAATTGAATACCAGAAACCGAAATGCTTTCTTTCAGCTCTGATACGATAAATTATTTCGCCATTCTCTTCCTCGTCCATAGTCAAGATAACTTTATCTCCTTTCTTGAGCCCTTTGTGATGAACATAGTCATGCCATTCGCCCTTTAGCCAAGGTTTCCGATACCTACCTTCATTGCGGATGGAGACCTTAAGTCTCCATTGTTGTTCTTGCATGTCAAAAGCCACAAATTGGACCGAGTTCTGACCATCTGGCATGGGGAAGGCCGAGAGACTCCTAGACGGAAATTCGAGTCGCTTATTTTATGCATCGCTCTCGGATAGTATTTTGTTCATCACCTCCATTTATTTTTTTTTTACTATCAAACGGGTTGAGCAAATGGTTCGAAGGATTAAAGTTCAAAGCAGGGCTAGTGGTGTGAGAGTTCAAGCAAGATAACGGCATATATAGTAATGATCATATGAATATCTGAGAATTAAAAAATTAGAGAAGTCTTAATCATTGTGTGATGTTAAGGTGGTGATCGAAAGTTTACATGTAATGTTTCGTTAATCATCGCTCAACAATCACCAGCTTCTAGATTGTGATCATGGTGTGTGTGTGTGTATGATGCGTGCAATGCTAGAATATTCAAAAGGCCGGCACTGGTGATACTTCCGATCAGTTGACTTGGAAAATTATTTTATATTTTGATATTGATTAAAGCTAAAAGGCATGTTTAAAAAGTGGATGGCAGGTGAAGAGAGTCCTCGTTTATGAATAGCAATCAACTATCATTGGTCTTAGACAATTATATATGATCTGATTTTGCTATAAAGAATAAAAATCATATCACACCAACTCACTCCTAAGTGCTCTGATTTACATGTTATGTTTGCTTGCTTCTGGTTCCATGGCTACCATGAGAAGAGGCTGCTAGCTTTTTATATATGCATAGAACTTTCTTTTGTCAGTGGTGGTGTTAAATATTTGATGTATCTTCAACTTCTCTATATTATGCCTCAATTATTTTATTATGAATTTCATCCATAAATAATAAATCTTATAGAACAAAATCCCAAGACAAATTGAATCAATTAAAAATAATAATTATAGTCACAAAAGAAGATTTAGCTGGAATGCAAGAGATATATGGAGGATAGGTTGTATGTGAATTGAGACTAACTTTTCTACTCTTGATCTTTGAATAAAAGTTTTATAATATTCTTAAATAATTATTTCAAATCAAAAGTTTGAGATGTAATTTGAAGTTTAATAAATAATTTTATATAATTCTCTACCGTATCTTATCAAATAAAAGCTTTTTAACCTTAATTAAACACTCACCATTACATTGTGTTAAAATTATTTAATTTAATTAAATAACAAAATAAAATTGATAGAATTCAAACTTACGAGCGTCTCCTTTGAATTATATTTCTAGAATTAAGAAGTGAAGAGTGGGTCCCTCCAAACGCCTGCCAAGTCTTCGACAAGTCTGATGGATGTCAACGATCCAACATTCATTAATACTATCTTGTTCCATAAAGAGTGGCTTTTCCAACTTGAAATACTGAGAAAGAAAGCGAAATAAATATTTTGCTTAGAGCATCTTCTCATTCTAATCAAACAAAGAAAAACAAAAACGCATGGGTTTAGTATTATGGAAACGGCACTGTTCATATACACACAAAACACATCGATGGCACTGTGTGTTTTTTTTTAATTATTTTCAAAGTTTTATTGTATTTAATTCCAATTGAAGGTGAATTGATTTAAATTTCTTATATAAAGATAAAATTAAAATAATACGAACCAAAATTAAAAAGACATTAAATATGAATGGTATATGATATATTATGTGTGAAAAATATATTTAGGTCCTCAAACATAAACAAAGGTGGCATAGATTATGTGTCAAAAGTTTTTTTAGTTCTTGATTAAAAAAAATCTTCAAATTCCAACCAAAAAAAATATCATTCAAGCAATTTTTAATTTAAAAATATTATATCTTTCTTGCACTAATAATATATGAAAAAGATAGACTGAAAAATAACCTGAAAATATCGTTGCGAAAAAGAATCTCATGTATTTACGGCTAATCAAACATTAATTATTTTTTTTTGTTTTTGATGAGACAAAAGAGCTTCCGACTCCTGTCAAATTCTAGTATCTATTCAAACTAAGATTATATATATATATATTCTGTCATATTTTATTATAGTCTAACTCACTGAGATTTTGGAATTGTAAATCTATGAGATATATTTATGTTATTTAGTTTGGGACCTATTGATTGTTGCTTCATAACGTGCTATCATTTTTTGGCCACTTCTGATAAAGATCTTTCTCCACATCTGATATTATAAGTTATCTATGAAATTTTTAGATAAAAATAAAATTAAAAGAATAGAGATTAAAATTAAAAAAGAAGATGATGCAGGTAATCATTTATGAAAGCAATCAACTATCGTTGGTCTTTGACAATTAGGATCTGATTTTGTTATAAAGAATAAAAATCATAACACACCAACTCGCTCTTAAGCACATTTGAGCCGGTATTTTATTTCCTGCGTTGTATAATTTGCGTACAATGTTTTTGTTTCTTGAATCTGCTTTTTGTGTGCAGGATTGATACCCTGTCATGCAAATGAATTAATCTTCCTAGCTTCTGGTTCCATCGGAAGCAAGAGAAGAGTGGAGAGGCAACTAGCTTTTTATGTACGTATAGAGCTTTCATTTTGTCAGTAGTAGTGGTGTTATATATTTGATGTATCTTCAACATCTCTATCTATTCCTTGTTTATTTTATAATTAATTTGTTCCTTCAACAATTAATTTCATAGAACAAAATCCGAAGACAAATAGAATTGAATTAAAAATAAAAATTGTTTGGATTGCAATAGGTGCAGTGATCAATAATTGAGATCAAATTTTCTCAATACTCTTAAATAATCAAAAGAATAAGATGCTATTTAAAGTTAACGAAAAAGATTTTTTCAGATTGGAACTCATGTATCCCACAATTATCTTATGATAAAAAATTTTAATTTAATTATTTAGAAGAACAAGATGGATAGGATTGAAATGCATTACTGTTTATTCATTCTTTGACAGGTATAAAGGCCCTGTGAAAGATATTATATTTCAAGAATTATGAAATATAGACATTGCCAAGTCTTCCAGAAGCTTGCTGGATCAATTCGATCTTGTTCTAACCATAGTTGAAAAAAAATGTATAAACAAAGTTAATTACGTGGAGAAAGTGTGCGTGTGTATATATAAAACAAAAATCTAAAACACGTGGGTTTTTATTTTACATTAATGCACCGTGGATTAAGAGATAATTCACTATGAATTTACTGTACATACATGCAATGTAGACCAAGATACAATTAACTGTGAGCTTACATATTTGCTTCACTATGTATTAAAACATATCGAGATTTTTTGATGTATATGCATTATGGACCAAGAAACAATCAACTATGGACTATTAAATAATATTTATTTAGTTTTATCTATTAAGAGTATAATAGTATTTTCAGTTTAACCTATATATAAATTTTTGTAAGTGACATTTTTGTTTCGCTTATGCAAAATCTGGTATTTTTTCTTTCCTTCAGCTTTTGCAATTTGGTATTCTTGTTCTATCTATACAATTGTTTTGGTATTTTTTCTTCTATAATTTGGTATTTGTATTTAATTTTTACAATTTGTGTTGTAGTTTGGAGTAATCGTATAATTTCGAGAAGATATTTGTTACGTATCTATGATATCTATTCAGTTTCTGCAATCTAGTACTTTATTTTTTGTTGTTTTTGCATTATAGTTTTCCTTATTTGTTAATTATAGCTACTGAAAGAAATGATTCTCTTCGGTCTGTGAGTGTAAGGTTGGATGGAAAGAATTATTCGTATTAGAGTTATGTAATGAGAAATTTTCTTAAAGGTAAGAAGATTTGGGAGCATGTTAGTGGAACTTATATAATACCTAAAAATATTAAGTAGGGAGATGATGTTTTGATAGATACATGGAAAGCAAATAATACAAAAATTATTATTTAGATCAACAATTCTGTTAAACAATTGATAGGTATGTAGTTGGTGAAATATGAGATAGTAAAAGAGGTTTGGGATCATCTACAAAGATTATTCATGCAATCAAATTTTGCAAAACAATATCAATTAGATAATGACATATAAGCTCTTCATCAGAAAAATATGAGTATTCAAGAGTTTTATTCAGTTATGACAAATCTTTGGAATCAATTAGCTCTTATAGAATCAGTAAAATTAAAGGCATGTGGTGCATAAATTGAGCATACTTCGCAATGATTTTAAAGGATTTAGAAGTTCAATTTTATATTGTTCTTTATTGCCTTCTATTGACTTTGTTATTATTGAGTTATTAGTTAAAGAAATATATCTTTAGTCTTATTTTAGAAAAGAAATTCTTTCTACTTCAAATCCCTATATACTAGCAATACCCTCTAAGTCATTCTCTAATCATCAGAATAAGTCTTACACAAGGGTTTGCTTCAATGAGTGCAATTTTAATAAATAAAAAGTTCATTAAAAAGCTTAGTGTCCCAAATTGAGACAATAGAATCAAGCTTGGAAGCACAACAACTAGTCACAATCTAATGCTCACAGACCACCTCAGCGTTGTAAACCACCACACCACAATACTGCAGTATTAACTTCATCAAGATCATCAATCTTAGTACTCTGGTATTTTATATTATAGTGATTATTTTTTATAACCAGCACGAATCAAATTCTATATCTATGGTATTTTATGTTGCAGTAATTTTATATGATTTAATAATTATCTCCTTAATAAATTGCTTTCTTAATATTAGCCTTAATACTCTATATTATCATCACATGTTCTCTCTCTCATTTAAAAAAAATTATTAAAATATGAGTCAAAAATTAGGTGGCAACACTTGGTTTGAGAAATTTTCTATTGTGATCTCATCTCTTGGATTCGTTTTCTAGTAGTTATGACTCTAATATTTTTATTAAATGAATTGATGTAGGTCGTATCATTTTATCTTTATATGTTAATGAAGTGATTATTACTAGTGATGACATTGATGGTATTTTAGTTTCGAAGACAGAGCTAGCTAAATAGTTTGAAATTAAAGATTTTGGTTCTCTTCGATATTTCTTGGATATTGAGGTAGCTTACTCACGTAAAGGTTATCTCCTTTCTCATTCAAAATATATTGCAGATATTCTTGAGTAGGCTAGGCTTAATGATAACAAGACTATAAACACTCTTATTAAAGTTAATGTTAGGTATTTTTCGTTTAATGGTTTACCTATAACAGATCTTATTTTATATCGTACTATTATTGGGAGCTTGGTATACCTCATAATTACTCATTCAGATATTATATATATTATTCATGTTATTAGCTAGTTTGTTGCTTCTTTTACTACTATTCACTAGGTAGTTGTTTTTTATATTTTACGATATCTTCAGGATACAATCTTTTACTTTCATTTATCTCTTTCTTAGAGTTGCATGTATATTCTAATACTAATCATGGTAGTGATCTCATATATCACAAATCGATTACTAGTTTTTATATCTTTTTAGGTGATTCTCTTATTTCTTGGAAGAGCATGAAATAATTTATTGTTTTTCAATCCTCAACTAAAGTAGAATATCGTACTATAACATCTACTACTAAAGAGATTATTTGATTATATTGGTTACTTACGGATATAAGAGTTTCACTCTTTCATCCTACTCTCATGTATTGTGATAATTAAAGTTTTATTCAGATTTCTCACAACTCAATTTTTCATGAATAAAGTAAGAACATTGAAATTTATTCTTATCTTACTTGTCATCATCTCAAGCATGACATCATTACTTTGTCTTTTGTTTCTTCTTCCTTGCAGATTATAAATTTCTTTACCATGTCGCATTCCATTTCTCGTTTTTATTTTCTGGTTGATAAATTCTTGATACTTGTAATTGCCGCATCATGAGTTTAAGAGGAGATGTTAAATAATATATTTCTCTTATTTTATTTATTAAAGATAAAAAATTATTTTTAGCTTAACTTATATGTAAGCTATTTATATTTAGGTTAAATGATGTACTTTTGAGAAATCAATTAAGAGGGTTCGTGGTGTGAGAGTTCAAGCAAGATAGTGATACATATATCTAGTAATGATCATATGAACATCTGAGAGTTAAAAAATTAGAGGAGTCTTAATCATAGCGTGATGTTAAGTTGGTGATCGAACGTTTACATGTCATTTTTTGTTAATCATCGCACAACACTGACCAGATTTTAGATTGTGATAATAACGATGCATGCAATGCAAGAATTCTCAGAAGGGTACTAGAGATACTTCCGATCATTTAACTTAGAAAATTGTTCCATATTTTGATATTGACTAAAGCCAAAAAGCATTTTTAAAAAGTGGGTGACCGGTGAATATAAAAAGGGAGAACACGTGACTCATTTCTGAACTTTAACAATCAACTATCATTTTTTTTTTAAAAAAAAAAACTACATTAAACTATCATATTGGCCTTTGACACTTATGATCTGACTTTGTTATAAAGAATAAAAATCATACCAAACCAACTCACTCCTAAGTTCGTTCAAGTTGACACTAATTAAGTATCAACTTATGCACGCTCCAGCGGGTATTTGCTTCCGAAACCTCACCAAAAAAGTCAGGATCTGCCTTTCGTGCGATATTAGGGTGTTTGCCGCTCGCTCCAATGTAATTTTCTTAATTGTGGAGCGACAATGTGCAGACTGTCCTCTTGTCTCCCTTGTTGAGATTTTGGATTTTAATATCTTTATAAATTTTGATTTTAGACCTTTGGAAGGTGTTGTTTTTATGAATTTCATACGGTGTCTATTTTAATTTGCTTCTAATATCTGATCATATTTGTTGTTAAATGTAATAAGAAATTGAAGACTTCTTTACCTAAAGCATTACAAATTTAATTATTTTTGCAACATGTAATTTGTCTTTTTTTTTAGATTAATTAATATAACAAAAAGATAAGGTTCTATTTAAGTTCTGAGCATTAAAAAACTTTTATTTTAGGGATTATATTAAAAAATAATATAAATTATATTAAATTTACTGATTCTACTTGCATTTAGAAGCAAGATAACTCTGTACGAAATTAAAAAAATGATATATCACACCAACTCCCTGAAAAAAGGGCCGTGCGAGTTTGGTCGTTTATTTGAGTAGTCGAAAAGTAAATGGAAAGATTTTTAATGTTTCATCTCCTTGGACACTGCCTAGAGTTGACGTTTGCTTACCAAAAGTGATCATATATCTGCCGTGCTCTCCACAATAAGTAAAAGAAGTCGGAAGTAGTTTGAAAACTAACCTGAAATTAACGTCGTCGCCAAAAAGAATATATGTTATATATTGGCCGCCTTATCAAACATTAATTTGTCTTTTGTCTTTTGGTTCTTAGGAGCCAAAAGTGCAACCGATTTGTCACGTAGGGACATGAGATTTAAAGAGATAGTGATAGAGGAGTTTGCAAACTTTTCTTAATTGTCGCGTGACAAACCGATTATATCCATCCTAACCAAACCGATTGATGTTCACTTCTAATATAATTAAGTCCATAATTAAATGGAAAGATTAATGTTTCATCTCCTTAGACACTGGCCAGTGCTGGCGTTTTCTTACCATAAGTGATTGAAAAGTCATTGTGAGAGAGAATCTTATATATTGGCGGCTCATCAAACCTCAATTTTTCTTTTATTTCTTATGTTGTCTTTTACAAACCAAAAATTGCAACTGATTTCTGTTAAATTTTAGCATTCTAACCGATAAATTCATGTTAAAAACTTCATATAAAAATTAAATTTTTCTATGGCTAGGTTCAGTGCAAGAATCGAGAAAAAAATAGAAGCCTTGATGATCTGTTTGGCTAATAGGTAATGCCAAACATGTCGTCCAAGACCCATGAACACACCCAAGCACTAACGTACATAATGCACATGTTAGCCACCATGTTTTAATAATATTTTAATATAATAAACTATCGAATTACTCCGTAGCTCATGTGATTAAAAAAAAAACATAATAAAAGTACATGACAACAAGTTTATGATTTTTTTTCTATCATGGGTAATTTTATTATTTTATTTTTAAAAAAAAAAAGAGTTAAAGAACCTCAGTCCCTATCACTTTGTGGCCACTTCCGATTAATTATTTGTGCAACTTGCAAATTAACTTATGCTGCACATGGCACGCATGGCAAATTATTTCTCTTCTCTGGTACTCGTGGATCACTTAGCTTGCTTAGACCATCTTGTCATTCTAATGTTTCGTGAAGTTCGCCAGTTTGATTTCCTAATGAAAAGTCAAAGAGAACCTGTCTTATAAGATTTTTTTTTCAGAATAATTTAATTGATAATGACCTGTAGAATTCATGTAAATGATATCTGACTTGAAATATTAATTAAGGAAGGCCTTAAATTGATAGTTAAGGAAGACATTGAATCGAGAAAATGATCTCAATATATTCTCGGTTGAATTAAAAAGCCTAATGTAGCTAAATTTGTAGCCTAATAATCAATTAATTGGTTGAAAACCTGTGCATGTGATTTGACCACTGTTTCTCTTTTAAATTTATTTGAAGAACGAATCAATTAATTAATTATTTGTATACTCGTGATTAATACTTTCAGTCCAAGTGATATAAAACAATTCAAAGAGAGTCTACCACATTATGCTCACAAACTTACGAAATCGATTAGTTCTCATGGTGGGTGAAGATCTCTCTCCCTCCCTCTCTCTCTAATTTTCTCTTTGAATACGGGGTTTCGAACGATATCCACACTATAATCTAGCACACACCACATTTCGGACAGGGATTCGGAGCTGCCAACATTAATTGCTCCATTAATTAATTTCTTGGACGGTGATGGTTACATCTAAACGATAAAGAGGATAATTTTTTAAAAGAGAAAAGGACGTGGATGAGTTCTCTTTAGAACTGATCCAATCAAGAAAGCTGGTCGATCGCCGGGATGTAGACCTTTGTCGTAAGTAAGCGCATGGGATTAAGAGAGAAAAAGATACAAGAATTTGTAAACTTATCTTGTGATTGTCGATCGTTTACAGGTAACTTTTCTTAATTGCCGAGCGACGATGGCCTTCTAGAAATAATCGATTACATACTTAGCTCACCACTGTATTATGGTTCGATAATACAGAGACAAGTCACATCTTCGGCTAACTTTTTGACCATTCAATATCTTGGCACTCATATTATGAAGTGTGAAACCTTATTAATTCCATCACAAGACCGAATAAAAAAAAGTACCCTTTTTAAAACAATTTAGGATGCCGTTATCGCATGATAAAAAAAGAAGAAGTTATTTTATTAAACAATATGAAATGACTAATTGAATTGAATTTAAAATAATATTTTATAAATTAAAGAGAAAATATAAAAAATTCTCTACAAATGTTTTTGAGATACATTTCCAAAACATAAAAATATATGTCTTCCATTCATCTCGTGGCCTCCATCTGAGCAGGGAACGCAACCAACATTCTTTTATCAATCTCTATAACTGTACAGGGATCAAAGCAAATTCTAAAACAGTGAGATATTTTTTTATTTAAATTATAAAAAAGGACAAAAAATTAATTTTATTGAGCATGCTAAATAATACACCTTATAAAATAAATTAAATAATAATGCAGGTCAATTCTTAGGTAAATAATAATAATAATTGTCAAAAAACTATCTAAAGTCAATAACTTAAGTTATTTGATGTAATTTTTATTTTATTTTATTAGTACTACTGGTGTGTTAAATATTTGATGTATCTTCAAATTTTTTATATTATGCCTCAGTTATTTTATTATGAATTTATCTTTAAATAATAAATCTTATAGAACAAAATCCCAAGACAAATTGAATCCAATTAAAAATAATAATTACAAACATAAAAAAAGATTTAGTTGGAATGCAAGACATACCCAGAGGATGGATATTACCGATCCAGCATTAATTAATACTATCTTGTTCCATAACAGTGGCTTTTCCAACTTCGAATGCTGAAAGGAAGAAAGCAACATAAAACTCGGGCCCTACAGGTCAGGAACACCTTCGAGTTGCGAATCTTAAAAAAAAAAA
>SRLM01001038.1:182095-207951 GCA_015708895.1 Populus ilicifolia
ACCTAATTTGAAGGATTAACCCAATTAATTTAGATTTAGTTATTAAACTTTTATTAGTTTTGTTTTTGTGGGGAAAGCACTGTAGCTTCCCCACGCCTTTTAATCATACTTATATATTATTATTATTATTATTATGATAATTATATTATTATAATATATATATATATATATATATATTTGTTTTCATTTTTTTGTTTTGGTTTTTTATTTTTTATGCTTTTCTAAGTTTTTTTTTCTTTTTTCTTTGTTTTTTTTCCTTTTAATAATTTTTTTTGTTTAATTTAGTTTCTTAATAAATTCCAAGTTTGACGAGTTAACCCAAAATTTTATTTTTTTTACTTTTTTTCTTTTCCATTAATTTTTTTCATTTAGTTTAGTTTGTTAATATTAAATTTTTTTATTTAATTATCAAACTTTCGTTACATGTTTTTCAAGTTTGACAAGTTAACTAGGTTAATTACGGGTTAACCCGTCAGATTTTTTTTTTCTATTTAGTTATCAAACTTTCATGATGTGAATCTAAGGTCTAACGAGTTAACTTGATTCGAAGGATATACCTCGTTAATTCAAATTCAAATCAGGTTAATTTGTCAAACTTGGGATTCGTTAAGAAACTAAATTAAATAAAAAAATTTATTAAGAGAAAAAAAACCCATAAAGACATAAAAAAATATTATAATATGATATTATAATTATTATTATTATTATTACCAGACTTATTTAAACTTAAGTCATATAAGTTTAATATTATTATAAATATTACTCTTCAGTCAAGCATTGCGATTAAACCAAAGATTTTTGGATATATATTCATAGAAATACATAACACTCTTGGATCTTAATATTTTTTAATATTTTTTATGCAAGAAAAAAAAATAACCCGTAATGTATGTCTTTGTTTTGTTTTTTCTTTTCTTTTCTTTTTAAACCTTTTATTGTGGATTATACAATACAATCTATAATGAAAAAGATAGTGCCTTTAGTTTTTATTTTTATCTTCTCTTTGTATTGTAATTATTCTTTTAATTTAGTTTTTTATTATTAAATTTTTTCTGTTTAATTATTAGATTTTCATAACACAAATCCCAGGTTTAACCGGTTAACCCGATTGATTCATATTGTTTTTCTTTTTTCTCATTATTTTTATTTTTTTGATTTTATTTTTAATATTATATGCAGTTCACGGTGAAAAGAATGATGTCTTTAGTTTTTTTTTATTATGTTTTTCAATGTGGATTGCACAGTACAATCCACGATGAAAAGGTTGATGTATTTTTTTTAATTAACTTTTTTTTATTTAGTTTATTGATATTAAGTTTTTTTCTATTTAATTATTGAACTTTCATAACGCAAATCTCAAATTTGACGGGTTAACCCAATTAATTCATATTTTTTTCCCTTTTCTTCATATTGGTTTTTTTTATCTTTGTTTTATTATTTTAATCAATCTATTTAAGTATCATAATACAACTTTGTAGCCAGATCCATATCCAAAATTATTAGGTTTGATATTACAGTCATATTTACTTAAACTTGAGTTTTTCAAGTTTAATGTTATTATAAATATTACTTTTAAGTATATCATTGCAGTTAAACCTAAGATTTTTGGATATAGTTTTATAAAAAAATCTAATTATTTTAAATTTTAACCTTTTAAAATATTTTTTATATAAAAATTAACTTATAGTATTTTATTTCTATTTTTTTGTAGAGTTAAAAGCAAATTATTATACTAAAGTATAACACTCTCAGTCAATCAAACTTTAAATATTTTCCAGAGCCATTGCCAGTCTCAAAAACCTTACGGGAGGCTGTGCTAGCTGCCAAAAAAGACACGCATCACGGTCAAAATGTGAAGAACCACACGCCAACACCCGCAGGCTGTCTAGACTCTTTCATCTTGGCCTTTCATCGATCGTTCGCATGTTGCAAGATTCGAGACATTCAGTGCCGATGGCAATAAATTGTATTTAATTTATAGGTTACATAGGTAAATTCCTTTTCTAGTGAGAACCGGTGGATATATTAGTGTAGTGTATTTAGTTGTCTTAAACTATTGATCAAAGTGTCATCAATCTTTAAACAAAGATTTCATGGCATTGATACTTGAACAGTTATTTGATTTGATTCAATTATTTGATTTGTTTAGTTAATTTTGAATTAATAAAGTTCCATTGAACCTCTCAGATTCATTGACTATGCAAATTCAATGAATCGTCTTCAATTAGTTCTACATAATTTTGAATTAATTATGTATTCCTAATATTATGTATAAATAAAGTGCCTTCATTTTCACGGGTAGAAACCAGAAAAATCAATATAAAGTTCCTAGTCTCTTTATGTTAGATATATACATTCTATTAAATATGTTTTTTTTATTAGATATCCTTGTATATTTTTAAAAGATAAGATTAGTCCCGTTCAAGGTCCGTAATTATCTTTTTTAATGAATGCATTTACTCTCTTTATGTATTCCAAACCTTGTGTATACTTTATCTTTGATTTTATATTTTTTTGTTATATTTTTATATTGATGAATGGAAAGAAAAGAGCACGGATAGCTTACGAGGAAGTGCCCCTTCTAAGATTTCGGCCGCCCTATAAATACACAATTGATTGATTTTGAATAAGCAATTTCTTTCGGTAAGCGATTACATTTAATTGGATTATATATAATTATTGAACTTCATGATAAAATCTGATGAAATTTAAAAGACAAGTGACAGTTCAAATCACCTTGCTTTTCATTTCTTTCAGCTTCTCGAAGAAGAAAAGATGGAGATGGATAATAGTTTTCTAGCTCTGTTTTTCCTAATTTCATAACATGTGATATGCATAAGCCTCGAAGACTAAAGCCCAATAACATAACTATTCATAGTCCATGCAAAGTTGCAAGCCATTGCATAGGGCTCATTGTCCAGGAAACTCTAAAAGCAAGCAAAGAAGCCCACAAAAATAAGACAACCTCGTTCTCGGTGAGGTCTCCTCCCATGTGCAGCCTCTCTACTGGTTATCTTGCTAGGGTTAAGCAGTTGCTTTCATGGAATGAACTTCAAGCAGACGTAAGTAGTATTTCATTTCCTAGTTCTTATTCAAACTTCAGCTCCCAATGTTTAGGTTTCTCTGCAAAAGCTTAGGGTTAGGATGCTCCATTAGACCTAGTTCATCAGTTCATCAAGAATTACACTATTTTCTTGAAAACCCTTCAATATTATCATGCCTCAGAAACATTTCATCTGTGAATTCAGATGATGAAAATGAACATTCCTTTAACGTATCATACCTTATGAACATTTGTGGGTTCTTTCTAAAACCTGCTTTAGAAGTTTCTAAACAGGTTCATTTTAAAACCCCAGATAATGCTGATTCTGTTCTTGAGATTTTCAAGAACCATGGCTTCTCAAAGGCCCATATTTTGAACCTTGTGAGGAGATGGCCTAGAGTGCTTTTGTGTAAACCTCACAGAACACTCTTGCCCAATCGGATTTTTCCATTCTAAAGGGTTTTCAAGCCCTGATGTTGTCAAAATTGTATCAACCTATCCGTGGATTTTGAGAATTAGCTTTGAAAACAAGTTGGTCCCTGCTTTTGATTTCTTTGAAAACTTGCTCCAATCTGATGCCATGGCTATCAAAGCAGTCAAACTTGACCCGCGCCTTCTAGATGCTGGACTTGAAAAGGCCGCACGTACTGTTTATATTTTGTTAGAAAATGGAGTCCCTATGAAGAATATTGCTCTATCAGCTCGGATGAAGCCTGGTATTATGCTTTCGAATCTGGAGAATTTCAAAAGGCTTGTTCAGAAAGCAAGTCTAATGGGATTTCATCCTTCCAAGAGTCAATTTGTTGTAGCAATTGTGTTGCTGAGGTCCATGACCACATCCACATGGGATAAAAAGCTTGATGTGTATAGGAGATGGGGTTTGTCTCAAGAAGAAATTCTTGCAGCATTTGTAAAGAATCCTTGGTTTATGAGCTTATCTGAAGAGAAGATCACGGCAGTGATGGATCTTTTTGTCAACCAATTGGGTTGGGAGTCTTCCTATCTTGCCAAAAACCCAACTATACCATCATATAGCCTGGACAAAAGGCTTGTTCCAAGGGCTTTGTTATTGCAATTTCTAGTTTCTAAAGGCTTGGTTGAGAAGAGTTTCAGAAGCACTGCATTCTTCTACACACCTGAAAGTAAGTTCCGGCAGATGTTCATAAGTCACCATTCTGAATCTACCCAGATATTGAAATTTTACAACGAAAAACTGAATCTTTCATTAGTTGTAAACACTTCTACATTTTGAATCACAATTGCTCTACATTTTCATTTGTTTTTTTATTGTCTTCTCTGCCTTAGAATTTCCATAAGTTAGGCATTGTGCATTGGAATTACCTGTTCTTTTTGCAATTTAGTTTCTCTATTCTCTGATTTTTCTCCATTAAACCTTGAACCTTGTGCTTCGTGATGTTTTTACAGCCATCTGGCATAACTGGAGCTGCACTTTCCTTACCTTCCATGATATATACAACTTACACTGTCTTGTTATTACTTGTGAATGATGTTCTTTCACTATGAGAAATGATCCAATCCATGTTAGGTTTTACTTGGTAATTGCATTCATGAAACAGAGAGGTTCAGACTTCATTCTGCGTTGGGACTGCCTAGAAATGCATATTGATCCTGCTTTGCATATTAGATCTTTTCCCTTCTACAGTTAGTTCATAACTAATCAAAGTATTCATTCAAAACACAAAAGTTTTCCCTAGTATGGATTGTTGCAGGGTTTGGAATGTTTAAATGACTTGATATTCTTCCTATCTTAAAACAAAGAGGAACATTTATGGTATGAAAGACTGATTTGAGCACTACAAATCCTGATGCAAGGAAGGTGTCGAGACATGGTAAGTTCAAGGATTTAATATCAAGATATATATAGTTTCATTTGCTGTTGAAGGTATGATCATATGCTGCTAGCATAATCCCTAGAAACAATCCATTTCTTGAAGTATAATTAGGGATTGCAAGATCTTCCAAGCTTGCTTGATCTTGACCTGAAGCACCTTGTGAGGAACCTTGGGACCTTAATAAGATATGACCTGTTTGAAAGTGTGATAAATGTTGTTTTTTAAAGTATTTTTTTTTTAGAAATGCATGAAAATAATTTATTTTATTTTTTAAAAATTTAATTTTAATATCAACACAATAAAACAATAAAAATATATATATAAAAAATCTTTTAAACTAAAAAAATCTTAATAGTAAGGTTGGACTATAATATCAAGTTTTTCAGGGTCGTGGAGCAGATTTGAATGGATACCCACATGGATCAATGAGGTAAAAGACTGTGAAGGAGTAATCTTGCGGGTTTGCAGCATTGCTACTTCCACTTGACAAGAATTGGTGCTGGGCATGGACTAAAATATGTAAAATTAGAAGTTTCCTTGTTGTCATGAGCAAGAATGAGACCGTTTAGGATATTTTCCAAAAAAAAATAAAAAATGCTTGATATATGTCTTCTCAAAATGGAAGATGAAGATGGACTCCCATTTAAATTTGATTTATATGCCTTCTTAAAATAGTGTCTGATATAGGAAAACAGCTTCCTTCCCTGTTGTGTTAAACAAATACAAATAGCCAACAAAACTGGCTGACACATCCAAAAGACGGTGTCAGCCATCAAGCAATCCATTTCCTTTGAAATAGAAACTCTGTCCTACAAGGATGCAGCTACTAGCAAGTCGTACCAGTGATTAAAAAGTTTGAAGCATTTCCAGATTGTTGAAACTCTAAACTTCTTATAAATCCGACTAGCAATAGCTACATTGGATTAGTAGAAGTTGGAGAATAAAATCTAGATTTTGCTTCTCCGTATTCTTACTCCGGTTGAGACATCGGGATATCACATTCCATCCACTTCTTTACGGCTAAGCATTGCCCTCTTTCTATCAATTTCATGGGGTTTAAGGATATGCTTTCCCCCTTCGTTGTGCAGAGTAAGTAATCCTTTGTCTGTGCACCAAATATTACACAGTTTGCACCCATATCTCTGCTGTGCTATCTCACTGCCTCTGCCACCTTTGTTGGCAAGTTTTGACTTCATCGTCCTGCTTTTGATCTTCTAAGTGGCCCTTGAATTTGAGCTCGTGCAGTTTGATCCGGTGTTTTCCACCCCATAAGTGCTTCCTGTAGTTGGAAAAACTCTGGAAAGGCACTTGGCAAACTTTGCAAAAAGTGTAACCCGTCTGATTTCCAGGTTCATGAGGTGGTGGAGATGATGGGAATTCAAGGCTGTTTGCTGGTGTTTCCCGCTTTATTCCAGAAAGCATGGGACTTGAACTTGAATTTCCCCTTTGATTGGGAGTTAAACTTGAAGATTGCACCTGATGTGAGCGATATTTTAGTTGCCATATCCAATCTAACCATATATGCGCAGCTTGCGGTAACCAAATTGGATAGGAACTTAGCAAACCTTGTAAAAAGTGTAGCCTTCTCGGATTGTCATGTTCATGCAGCTGCATAGGTGGTGAGAATCTGATGCTATTAGCTGGTAATAGCCTTCTTGTTCCTGAAAGTATAGGACTTGGACTTGAACAAGACCTTGGGCTGGGATTTCACCTGATATGAGTGACATTTAGTCTAGTAAGAGAATAGGACATTCCCCAGCTACTGTCCCACAAGGGTGGTCCGGGGAACAAAAACTTGGGGAAAGTTTTACTCTTCTGCGTTTTTGCTTAAGTTGGCTATTCAGAAGTATAAAAAACATAAACATTTTCCAGGGAAACCCAGTTTAACGGTCTGTCTTTGGTTGAAAGCCACAGCAGATTGGCATGGCAATAACCCACAGTTAAAACGAGGAAAGGCCACCCCAAAAGAAATGAAATCCTCTCCACACCCCAGCAGCCAAGCTCAACAGCACTGTTTTCATGTTGAGTTAATATTCTGATATCTTCCAGAACCCTATTACTGTCTCAAAACCAGTGCGACAGTCAAAACTTTGCGTTGATTTGGGTTACCAAGACAGGTGACGCCAATAAATTTGAGAGGTATCAAACCCTAATGCTTCTTGCATAGAGCAACTGCAATTCTTCCCGATTCAAAACCCTCTGTATCTCAAAAATAAACCCAGTAAATGGATCCGTACTTGTTCATCACTTCATGACCCATACACAACTAAAAATCCAAACCTTTCCCGATTCCTCTAGCCCAATAGAACCCATTTTATTGATATACTATTAAAACAAGATTAGGCGTGGCAAAGTTCTTGCATTTGCATCAATAGGACAGAAAAGAAAAAAAAGTAAAATAAATAACATTACCCCCTGAAAAAAAAGGCAAAATCTTTCTAAATCACGTGACACTATCAACTCCAAATCTCTCATGTTGTCCGTACTCTGAGAAGTCCGGCTGTCCACCACTAACCTGACAGCCACAAGTCCTTAAGACAGACCCCTCAACCTATCAAGTGTCAAACATGACAGGGTAACAGCCCCGTCATTCTAAACAAACGTGATCCTCGTGCCTTATTTCTTAAAAACCCGTCCAGGTTCATTCCACAGTTATTCCTTAAAAGCCCGCCCCGGTTCATTTTCACAGTGTTCACTTGGTCACCCCTGCTCTCTCTGGTAACTTCTCTCTTTCTCTCTCGTTATTTCTAAAATTAGGGTTTCGAAACCCCAAATTTTTCATGATGATTTTCTGTAATTTGTTTATAGAGACGAAGCTGAATTTCTGATTTCAAGTATTACGGTATGGCTGAGGAGGCAGCGAAAGCAGTGGAGCCTAATGCGGAGTTGCTAGAATGGCCGAAGAAGGACAAGCGTCGGTTACTTCATGCTGTGTATCGCGTCGGTGATCTTGAACGTACCATTAAGTGAGTGAGGTTTTGTTGTGGCATTTCTTTTCGCTTTTCTTGATGTGTTTGTAATATATGTGATTTTCTTCATATTTTGTTATTTATTTTTAATTAACTTTGCGTTTATTATGAAGTTTCGCTTTTTATTTTTATTTTTGATTGTTTTGGAATTTATTTGATTTTTACTAAATTCGTATTTTTTTTATGTTTTGTTTTGCAATTTGTGTGATTTTCTGCATATTTTGTGATTTTTTTTAAAATCTTGGTGTTATTAACTGTACATTAGTTTTTTTTTTTTTAACAATTTGTGTGATTTTTCATATATATATATATATATATGGAATTTGGGTGTTTTCTAATTTATGTAGAATTAAATACGCACATGTAGAAAGCCTGAAGTTTTATGTCTTCGTTTGATTGTTTCCTGCAATTTAAACCTAGGAGTTTGAAATGCTTGGGAGTCTTGTCATGTGTGATTTTGCAAATTTGTTTTTGCCATTTAGTACTCAATGGTGTTGTATTGTGGCATTCAGTAGGCATTAATATAAAGTTTGGATTTTGATTTGTTTGTTTTTGTGCTGTTGGTGAAGGTTTTATACAGAAGGATTTGGAATGAAGTTATTGAGGCAAAGGGATATACCAGAAGAGAAATACTCCAATGCATTTCTTGGGTTTGGACCTGAAGAGTCAAATTTTGTTGTCGAGTTGACATACAGTTTGTTCCTCTCAAAATCGTATCCCTTTTTCTTTAATTTTGTTTTCATGTGTGAATTCACCGGTTATTTACGTATTGTTTAGTTGGTGAATGGTAAATCATATAGGAAAAAATGGACCAATGGTAGACATTGGTATCGTGTAGTATAATAAAAGGGGTTATGCTGCAGAGAATCTCTTTATGTTGTTTAATGAATATTGGATTCTTCAGATTCAAATGGGTCTTTTTTCTGTTTTTCAAACTTTTTATAAATTTTATTCTTTTATAATTGAAATTTATGTTTTTTGTACGTATTGTTCTCTAATTACTTATGCGTTTGCTTGCTACCTTTCACCTTTATTATTTTCTAGCATGTTGATCTTCTTTGAGGAAGATGATAATAAGCTAAGAATTTTTGTGGTGTGGAATGAGATCTACATGTAATGGTTATCCATATTAGATCTCTTTGTGCTATTGGATAGGGATTGATTTCTGTATTCAAGGAGGGAAGCATTACTGTTACTGTGATGGTTATATGGATTTTAGTTCCATGCCACAATTGTTAATGTGTTTATGATGTTGGAAAGTAGTGAAGGGTTTAGAAATGAGTAGGTTTTGCATGAAAAATCTTTTTAATCATATCATTGCGCAACAAAAAATCAACTGAAATCTTTCAATCCCCTCTCTTGTGTGGCACTGGGAATTTATGTATTTGGTTGATAATTTACAGATTATGGAGTCACTTCATATGATATTGGAACTGGTTTTGGGCATTTTGCAATTGCAACTGAGGATGTAAGTGTCATGCTGTTTGTAGGTTTTTAAGATGATGTTTTTTATCCCCTCCTTGGTGCCATGAATAAACTGTGTTTCATGGTCTTTTAGGTTTACAAGCTGGTGGAGAAACTTCGTGCCATTGGTGGCAACATTACTAGGGAGCCTGGTCCTGTCAAAGGTGGTACATCTGTCATCGCCTTTGTGAAGGATCCTGATGGTTACATTTTTGAGCTTATCCAAAGAGGTCCAACTCCTGAGCCCCTGTGCCAAGTAATGCTTCGTGTAGGAGATCTTGATCGCTCTATCAAGTTCTATGAAAAGGTAGTACTGATCGGATGTGTGTGAATTTTGTTTGATCTGAGATTGTAATGGCAGGAGCAATTATAAAGTAGGCAAGAGAAAATATTTAATGACAGAATATTTTAGCATCTGCAGAAAAGAACCCATTTCATTTGGGCTATTAATTGGTTTCCATGTAATTAGCGATCAGTTGAGAGCTCATCTTCAGGATGGTTATAAAGAAAATAACTATAGGCAAGAATTGATATGGTAGAAACAAAAACTGAAGAACTTGGAACAGTTGAACTTAAACCGAATACCATTTTTGGGTTGATGTGATGGGTTGTTTTTAAATCTCAAATTGATTACTTTAAACCTGACTCTTTAATAACAGAACTTGGTTGAATTTTAAACTTGTTTGGTCTTCAGGAATTTATGATGGCCCCTTCTGTTCAGTAAATCAGTCAAGTCTAGTTCTATATGTTTGTGAGGCTACAATGTTGCAGGCATCATGGAACTAGCAATGACCCCAAACAACACATTTGAACCAAGCTTTGTTTTTTCATTCTGTGCAGGCATTGGGGATGAAACTGTTAAGGAAGATTGACAGACCTGAGTACAAGGTGAAATGTTCTCTTTAATGATTTGATTCATATATTTAGTTTTACGTGTACTAATATTCTTTGAGATATAGATGAAGCTATTGAGTTCTTCCCTCACCTTGTTGATTGCACATCACAGTACACTCTGGCCATGATTGGCTATGATGATGAAGACAAGACAACTGTCCTAGAATTGACGTACAATTATGGAGTTACTGAATACACCAAAGGAAATGCATATGCGCAGGTGAGTTAAAGTCATTCTTTCAGCTATCCTATCTCCTTGACATTTCCTCTGCTTGAACACTGATGAATCTGGTATTCATTATAGGTTGCAATCGGTACTGATGATGTGTACAAAAGTGGTGAGGTTGTCAACCTTGTAATACAAGAGCTCGGTGGCAAGATAACCCGCCAACCTGGACCAATTCCAGGAATCAACACCAAAATTACCTCTTTTCTAGATCCAGATGGCTGGAAAACTGTAAGTTTTCTCTGATAAATTTTGGGTTCTAAGTTAGATAAGATGTTGCATACTTCTCTGCTTTCTCGTATTCTATTACATTTGTCTAATTGTTAAAAATGGCTGGAAAGGGATATCTGATTTTATTTTTGTTTTCAATTTATTAACGAAATTGTTATATACAATCAGAAAAATTCTGGACAAAATGGTATCTTATCCACACTAAAATGTTCTTACTGATAATCTGCTTGCCCATCGAGTTGAGAAAACAAGACTTTTGAGTTTCATAAAAGAATCAAGCGTGACTGCCCGTGGGAAAATTAATTCAGTTTATATCCCCTTAAGTTTCAAAAGCTAGACTTGCTAGTCTTACCGAGCGATAGGAGAAATAGATATTGGTGGCCAGAGGATGTGTTAAATAGATCTGTTAAATATAGATTCTGCATTTCTGAGTTTGCCTCCAAAGCATCCTAGTTATTATTGCTGTTTACTCTGTAACTGTAGGTTCTGGTTGACAATGAAGACTTTCTCAAAGAACTGCATGGGTAATTGCTCAAACAGAGGATTCTGGGCCAACTAGCTACCGATATATGAAGAATAAGTAATTCGGTGTTTGTATTTTTATCCATAGCAGCCAGTAATCCCTGTTTCGATATGGCTGTTGCTTGTTTCCACTTGAGATGAATGAATCTGCTGCTACTTCGAACTGAGAGAAAATGTTGTGTTTATGAGTGGCATTTCTGACTTGCATGGTTATTATCAGTTTCCTGCCTTCTCTGGTTCCTCTTCAGCCTTGTGCTAATAATAATCATAGTTGTAAGATCCGTACTAGGTTCTGCGTTCTCGCTTGGGTTTTCTATAAATGAAATAATAGTCGTCATAACCACCAGAGATTCAGGGGGTTACTTGTAATTTTATTTTATTAACCTGATCTCGTTTAAAAAATTGAACTTATAAGAGCACGTATTCATGCTTTGAAGATCAAACTAATCAACTTCTAAGAATTTGCCCAGCATCAATTTGTCATCCTTTCCTCTTTCTTTTTTTTTTCCTGACTTTTTATTACACCTGGACTTCTAAGTCATGCAATCCTGTAAAATAACCAACGTTAACTTCCTTGAAAAAAAAAACAAAACAAACAAAGCTTCAATGGGTGACTATAACCCGGGAGTCTTGTTCTTGCATTCAACTAAATCCCTCACCAGTCTTCTCCCTACTTTCAATCCCAGGACTTCTAAACCATATCAGAACCTCAACTTTTATTTGAAGCTTTTTATTTTTTTTCCTCATCATACCACGCATGGCTATATGATGAATGCAGACCCAAAGTGACCCTCTATCGCTTCGAAATAAAAGTGAAAGAAAAATCCCTCTTCAATATTCAAGACTAAAGTACGAGAACTGCTCTTCCTTTTTATTTACTCTTGCATGGTGCAGATGCCAACATTGGATTTAAGGAAAGGATGCGTCAAAACTTCAATTTACTCTAGCATACCGTAGGTGAGGGTTTCTTACAATCTTAATACTTAAAAGTTCTCCTTACAAGTTCTGTGGCAATCGGTGCTGAAAGAAAACTTCAATGAGATGAGCAAAACCCGTACATCATGTTCTTGCATTCTGTTAGGAATTCCACAATCTCTACATTAGGAATAGATAATCTGCAGATATTTACTTTTCTATTGTAATGCCTAACTTGTAGGGAGATAACCTGATTTGATTCCTAATAAAAAGGGAAGTCTGGAACCCTGCCTGTATAAATACATGAAGAGATCAATAATATATTATTCATTCCAGCAGTTTCAATCTCCTTCACTTCTTAATTTACATGGTATTTGAGCTTGATTAAAAATCCTTACCCATTATCACATCCCAATCTCTTCTATGCAAACCTCTCAAGTCCTTATTTCACTCATCATTTAGATCATCCGGGAACGATCTTGATTCCACAATCCTTGAATGGAGACAGTTATTCTACTTGGAAAAGGGCATGACTCTGGCCTTGAACTCCAAGAACATTTCCATGTTCTTGCATTCAACGATGGGACTCGTAAGATTACATGTATACTCAAAACATTCATGGTGGTGATGATATGGGACTATCATCTCACTACACTATTCAGCTAACAGATCGATATACAAAGAAAGAGAGAGAATAAGGTAATTCTGATCATGGTTCTTACAATTTTGTTGAATGAAAGAGATCAAATGACTTGCACAGACTAGATGATAGATAAAAAAGAAACTGTAGCAGTACAGGGTTTCTGTTACTTTGATCTTTCTTTTCTTCTTCTTGTCACCAACCTTTTCTCTTCCCTTCCACTCTGTCTTTCCTTCCTTCCTTCTTTTTTTCCCTCCCTTTCCTTATTCTTGTTGGTGTCCTTTTATAGGTGAATAATACTCCTTCGAGGAAAGGAAACAAACCACCGACTTTACGAGGGTTGATTCCTGAGCATAACGGGGAAAACCATGTGAAAAACAGAGATCAGAGTGATACAAGTGTGCCGTCATGCACCTTTACCTGTTCTGCCCATGCACTCCTTAGGCGCCTCCTTGTGCCAGCCACTTTAGCTTTGTCTTCTTTGCTCGAATGCTCAGACCTGACCCGATAGCATGACCCGACTTGACTGGACATGTAATCCAACACATCTCCACGTAAGCCGTCCCGATACCCGGAGATCACGCCATTTTGTCATGACAGCATTATGCCCCAATCTCTTGCCATGCCAGACAAACCTGTTGAAAATGGCTGGTAAAACCAATTTTGTTCGTGGAAGAAAGGTCTTCCATGTCGAACTCCCATCGTGGCCTACTCCAGTTGCGAAGCCGATTGAAATCCTTCCATGCTATTGAGAACACGAAGGGTTATTGTTCTGTACTGTCTGTTTTCCTCTCGAAACTTCTCCACCGCATTAATGTTGGTGTTGTTAGTTTGTATTACATCTACTGATGATATTAATATAATTGACTGTCATGAGCTCGCCTATTCGGCTGTTACTTGAATTAAGTTTTTCGTCTGATACCTTTTATACTTCTTTTATGTTTATCTGGGTGGGTATGTTGTTGTGAATGACGAGTGAATCAAAGCAATAAGACTTGCTGACATTGTAGCTAAAACAACTAAACTGGAATTATCGAAAGTAGAAAATGATCAGCTATATCCAGGCTCTAACTATACTTAAGTTTGAAGCATTACGTAACAAGGGTCTATATATATTGCCCACACAACATCGATCCTGGCATTCTAAGATCCCTTCTGGCTTGTGGGCTCTTGCCTGTTAGTCCTGGACATCCTAATATTTATTTTGCTAGAATTTGGCTCGCCCTACAATTTTTTTAAACGACAAAAAAATCTGATATTAATGGCGTGCTTTTCAAGAGAGACAAAAATCATGGAAGCCAAATTCAACTCATTGAATTTCTTCAAATATTAAAGACGATAATTTTTTAAAAAATTATTAAAATAATATCATATTATATTGATTGGGAGCCACCTGAATTAATTAATTAAACTTGTGATATGGATTATTATATCGCTTTCTGCTAAAGTAATTAATCTGGCTTAATGAATATTTTAATTTTTTAAATAATATTTTTAAAAAATCATTTTAGAATGAATTCAGATAAACGCTATCCAAGCTCTAAATTGGTTCAGTTCCGGAGCCGGGGACGACAAATGCGGAGGTAAGTGCCATGCTTACATTAGCATACCAAAGGGTGAAATCATGCATAAAACGTCGGATTATGAAATCAGCTGTCGTGCCTGTCTGATCACTTGTCGAAGTAGGGTAGTGGCTGACGTGAGAGAACAAAAATTGCTTTAACGATTCTCTTGATTTCTCAAGATGCTTGCTGCTGCCAGTACTCTCTTGCTTTATTTGCTGGCCTGACATTACCGACTTGATTGTTTCTCGAAGATTTTGTCTCAATTTTATTTACTAAATTCTGCTCTGTCCGCATTTCTTGGTTCTTGCTATTCTCACAACCCAAACCATTTCATTATTATATCTGCCATGCTCCCCCGAGTAATTAAAAGGAGTTGGAAGTGGCTTGGTAATAGTCTTTCTTGTACTCGTAAAGTTCGACAAGGATAACCTCAAAACTAACCTGAAATTAATATTGTCGGTGCCACGAAGAACGTTATATGTTGGCGCCTAATAGCGTCTCCCATGGAAATAAGCCAAATGGATAGTTGAAAATAAATAATTAATATTTTAATTTTTTTTATGTGTTTTATAAAGCTAAACAAAATATTAAAATGTTTTTTTTATAAATATTATTTTTATTTATTTCTTTAAAGAACTCAAACCAACAAAGTAGAACCATTAAAAAAATAAACTAATTAAATATAGATATATGAAAAAAAAACATTAAACATATTAAGAAATAATAAAATACTTGTTTTTTATTCTAATATAAATGGCTTTTCAAATAATTTTTTTTATTAGAATAAATATGGTAAAATAAGATATATTTGTATTATTTAAAATATTATTTTATTCATTTAGCTTTTTAAAATAGTATTTTATACTAGAGTTGCTCTAATCAAACATTAATTTATCTTTTATTGTTTGGTTGTACTGAGCCAAGAGTGCAACCGATTTGTAACGTAGGCGCATGAGATTTATTGCAAGTTTAGAAGCATGATTACTATTACTTTTTAAAGAATTTTTTATATTAAAATAATATTTTTATTATTTTTTAAAAAATAATTTTTAAAATCAATGTATCAAAACAATTTAAAATATATAAAAAATTAATTTTTTAAAAAATACATGTTGGTACAGGTTTCTGAGAGGGATTGATTTTGCAAACTTAGCTGTGAGATTGAAGATCGAATTCTTTGTGCAACTTGCAACTTAACTGATGATGCACATGGCACACATGCCCCATGTCGAGAAGATTTCTCTTCTCTCGTACACGTGGATACTACGGGCATCCACCGGGTCACTTTACATACAGCTAAGCAGGAGACTCATAAAGTTTCACAAAGACAAACTGAAAACTAACCTGTAATTAATGTCGGCGCTAAAATTCAAACTTAAAAATTATTTAAAAAATACATATATAAAATCAATATTAATTAGAAAAATTAAAATTAAAATTAAAAAAATAAGATTAAACGCTATTTAGTCTAATAAGTTAAGTCAAACACTTGAACTGTCCAAAAAGGCTAATGCTTGAGCCTACAAGGTTTAATTCACGTACACAAGCTCTTAATTTTTTATTTTTTTTAAGTTAATAGGGTCATTCACCCCAATTTTTTGGTAAGAAAATAAATAACATTTCATTTAAAATTCTCTAGGTTTCAGTCATTATGATGAATAGAAAAATTCATATTACTTTCATTGAAAATTTATTTTTAATCTATATGTTTAGTTAAAATATCTAGAAAATATAGTAAGAATTTTGTTAAACTAATCTATAACCTCTAAAAATACAAAACACCGTTTTAAAACTCAAAATCAGCCTGAAATTATTTTTTTTCTGAGCTCCGATTTATTATTTGAAACGCTTTTAAAGTATAAAAAACAAATTTGAACTTTCCTTATCATATAAAATTATTTGACACAAAATCGATCGTTTTGGTGGCTGAAATAATCATTAACGACAACTTTCTCTTTCCATGCTAGAATTTAGGGAGCTCTTCTCTCTCCTCCCACCCAAAAAATATTGAATCATAAAGAAAATAAAGTTTGATAATGAAATTAAATTTTCAAAAATTAAAAGTACTAGTTACGTAATAGCTAAAAAAAATAAGGTCCAAAATGAAGTTTCTAAAAAAAATTTAAAGTCATCATCTAATTTATCAATTTATTTTTTTAAGATTATCTCTATTAGTATTTCCTATCAAATTAGTTTAATCCAAATAAATCTAGTTTGTTGCAATCTTAATTTTAAATAAAAGTATCATTGAATTCATGGTTAAAATTATTTTTTTAGAAGATATGTTACCAATACATAGATAATTTTTTTTTTCACTCAAATGTATTTTTACTCTGCCTCGCAGCCCAGCATAGGTTAATAGGCTAGTAAAATTGTGTGTTTTCCATTACTTTTTTTTATCATCAACTTCAAAGTTTTGCTTCTTTTTTTTTAAGTCTAAAACTTACACAAGATTTTTTTTTTTTAGGTTTTACACTACAAAGCCTTATCTTTGTTTGATTCTTTGAATCATACTATATCCTTGCCTTAAGAGTACTCTGTGTCGAATCAAACTTTTTTTTATAAAAAAAATATTTAAATATTGTTAATATATTTTTTTAAAAAATAAAATAAAATTAAGTGAAAATTAACCTGATATAATATAATTGATTTTACAAATTCAAAAACAACTTGAATTATTGATAAAAATATTGTTTCACTTGAAAAAAATAAAGATAATTTTTTTAAAAAAATATTAAAACGATAACATATTAGATGTATTCAAATCAATACTGGTTAATTTGTCTAATCAGCTACCCAGATTATAAAGCCTTGATAACTCTATAGAAAAAAATATTTTTTTTATTAAACTGAATTCTCAACTCAATGTTAAAAGATAAAATTAAAAAAAAATCAACTGAAAAAAGAAGTCAAGTCAATTCAGGTTAATTTTCCAAGCCCAAGTTATGACAGCAGAATAGCCTTATAGAAAGAAAATGAAATAAAATTATGAAACTCAATTCCCAATAAATCTAATGTTGAAAGATAGAATTAAAAAAACAAAAAAAAACATAATAAACCATCCAAATCAACTGACCAAACTCATGATCCAAGTCGAGAGATAAAGATAACATCATAGAATACAAATCAAAATAAATTAAGTATTCTAATTCTCAATTAACCCCAAAATTAATAGTTGAAATTGAAAAAAAATTCAACTTAAAAAAAACTCAAGTCAATCAACGTAATTTGCGACCTGAGTCATAAAACTATAATAATTCTAAGAAAAGAAAATAAAATAAAAAAATAAAGTTCAATTACCTATCAACTCAATATTAAAGTATTAAATTAGAAACAAATAAGACAAAAAAATAATTTAAGTCAACCTATATTGACCTACCAAACCCTAAATAGAAGATTGACATAACTCTATAAAAAATAAATAAAAAAATTATAAAATTTAATTTTCATTCAATCCAATATTGAAGAATAAAATTAAAAAAATAATAATTAAAAGAGATAGAAGAAACCTAAGTAAACTTATCTAACTCATAAACTTACGACCCGAGTCAAGAGACTGTGATAAATCTATAAAAAAAATTATAAAATTATAAAATTTAGTATCGAGTAAAGTCAGTGTTGAATAATAAAATTTAAAAAATATGTTGAAATTAAAAACAAAGAGTCTTAAAAAATATTAGGACTGTAGCTAAAAAAACCTTGGAATTTCATTGTTTATTGTTATAATAACATGTCAATACCCTTTAATATATGTTAATCATTGTTCATTGTTATAGATAAATGTCAATGTTTTTTTTTATCCTATGTTACTGTAATAAACAATTGAAACCTATATCTATTTAACTACAATCTTTCTAGAGTTAAATTCTTAATAATAATAATAATAATAATAATAATTGGTATCTAAAACGCATGGAATGTGTTTGTTGGGACCCATGAAGTTAACAATTAAGGATAATTATTAGTATTTATTTTTAGGAAAAAAAACGTGGGAGGTCAATAGTTAAGGTGTTTAAAATTTAACCTTAGGAGGTGTAAATTAGGGTCGGGGGAGGGGATTTTTATTTTACGTTCTCTCTCTCTCATTCTCACACTAATAAACATTTTTATTTAAAAAATGTTAAATGCTAATAAATTTAACATTAGGTGTACATCACATTTCTTAAACCTAGAGAATATGATTCTTTTTAAATGGTCTAAGATTCAGGTTTTAAGTTTTAATCAATTATCGGGTTGTTCAAGTTAAATTTTTTTTAAAAAATTAAAATAATATTGTTTTTAGTTAAAAAAACAAAAATCAACATGTTACAACTATATTTTTAATAGGATCACTGGATTACATCGGGTTTTTTTTTTAACCTGATCCTGTTTTAGCTCTAGCCCTAGATCGACTGGATCTCAAATCGATCTACTGGGTCAGGTTTCAAAACAATGTTACATTGTGATTGGAAATGTTAGTTTTTTCTTTAAGAAAAAAAATTAATTGCTCTTATTTTTTATTTAAAAAGGATAAACATACCCCTGTTTTTACCAATAATGCAATTGTTATAGTCTTCTACTTATTTCAACAACTAATTATATGTATTTAATGACTTTTATTATATTAGAAAATTATTATTATTATAATAAATATAATTTGTTGATAGATGTATTATTTTACTTGGTTATTTTATTTTATTATTGGATTAGACTTTAGCCATGAGAGTATAATAGTAAATTTGTTGGAACTCATCATGAATTTCCTGCATAAATCAAATTTAATGAAGACATATTATTAATTTTTTTTCAATCAAATACAAATATTACATTCCCAATATCAAACACCTTCTAATTATAAAACACTTTAATATACAAAATCTAATATTCATTTATATTTAATTATAATTTGATTTTTACTCTCCTATCAAACAACTTTTTCATCCTTAAATGTTATCTTTATAACAATTAATCATATAATAATTGATCCATATTATCTTAAGCAGAGTCGGTATTTTATTTCCTGTGTTATATGTATGATTTACATATTATGTTTTTGTTTCTTGAATCTTTTTTTTTTTGTGCAGCTTACCCTGTATTCAGTTGATACTAACTTCCCTCCTAGAGCACAATACTCTTAAATAGTTATTTAATTAAATTAATTAAAAGAATAAAATTGATAGGATTTAAACGCATGAACATTTCATTTATTGATGATTCTCCTCAAATTTTTGTAAGACTAATGAAAGCGGTTAGTTCCGCTTCTGAATTAAATTAATCGTACTTGTTTATTTATTCTTAACTAATATCTTTCATTCCCGGACACAATTGTATGGAATCTTGTGCAATCTCTTTAAAGAATAAATTTATATCATTATTAATATTTGATTAATTATCATAAACCAAAAATTAAATTTAATAAAATCAAAGATTATTTGAAATTAATATCTTATTTATCTATAATTTATTTAAATTATATTAATTAAAAAACTTTCCATAATTGTATCATTGATGTATTATGTTTTCTTTCTCTGTTTTTTTTTTTTTTAGCAGAATACCACGCCATACAAATTAATCCTCGCCCGCTTATGGTTCTATTGGTAGCCGTGTAGAGGCTTCTCGGAGAAACTCGGCCCCCGTTGTTTTGATAACAAAAGTCTACACGTGCAGTGGCTGAATTCGACTGAAGCTGCTTTCAACCTGACCAAGAATACCGGGTTAAGATTGTTTTGTTTTGTAGTGGCTATACATGAGGTATCTGAGGTTGTCTATTAAAAAGGAAGAAAAGTCCGTTAACTTTTTCTTCCTTTCTTCCGTTAATCTTTTCTATTCCGTTAACCTTTTCTTCTTTTCTATTTTCTTCAACAGACTCAGAAACTCTTAGTCTTAGGTACAAAGGGACAACCACAATCCCTACTAAAAAAATCCAAATAATTAGGCAAACACACTTCTTATCTTCTTTTATAAATTTTTCTCAGCCCTTTTAATTTTCTAGAAATGGAGGTGGTGGCAATGGAAAAATCACTGTCCAAGTGTGATGCAACCTATAATCGAATGGAATTTCCGAAGAAAAACCTAAAGAACTTCCCCGATATCCATGCTGGTCAAAATTATTTCAACTTTGTTGCGGTGGACACGCTAGGCCGGCGATGGGGATTCAAGGTCTCCATTCGCAACGTGGGAAGATATAGGAAACCTTGGATGTCTGGCCAATGGAGGAGGTATGCTCAAGAGAAAGGGTTGAAGAAAGGAGATAGAGTTAAGTTGATAATGCATGTGGAGGGAAATGCAGTCAGGAGTTATCGTATCAGGGCTGAAAGAAACCTGACGATGGGCATCTGGATACCGGTTGAAGAGTTTGCAATATAGAGATGGAAATGCGTAACTTGAGCTAAATGTGTGGTTCATTTCTAATAAGAAATGAAGACAAACAAATTGCCCCTTTCTTTCATGGCGTTTAGTCTTGGTATTACGTAAAATAGCCTTGTGGCTTCGCACCTTGCATCCTTCGTAGTTGTTTGCAGCGTTAATCACTAGTTCCTGTACTTTGTTTATTTGTACTACTGTTGACTTACCAGTACGCGGTGGGCTCGTGCAATTTATGTCCGTTTTTTCTTTTATATGAAAGGGGCATATGCTACCATGAGGTTTTTAGCTTGTAATTCCATCCTTACATAAAATATTTTGGTGTATTGGGTACGATAAATTCTTATCTTAAACCGAAATGCTTTCTTTCAGTACCTCTGATACGTTAAGACCTTAGTTTAAATGGGCTAAGTGTTTTTTAATTGTTGGTACATTTATGGTTTAAATGAGCTTCGATTAATCATCCATTAAATACCAGAAACCGAAATGCTTTCTTTCACCTCTGGTACGATAAATTCTTTCGCCATTCTCTTGCTAATGCATAGTCAAGATAACCTTGTCTCCTTTCTCCAGCCCTTGCTGACGAACATGGTCATCCCATTCGTCCCTTTTCAATTTCTGACCAATTTACTCTCAAATCTGATAATTTCATTCCTAAACTTTGAATTTGTGTTATTTTACTCCATTCTCAAATATATTTTTAATAATTGATTTTATATTATTTATTAAAAAAATTGGATTATGACACATACATACATTCATACATATATATTTTAAATCCTACTTAATTTTTTTTTATTAGAGAAGATTGGTATAAGTTTTTATGTTTGTAGGATAAAATAAGATTAATACTATTGACTTTAAAAATTTTGAACTGTAATTTCTTCATCAAAAGTTTTCCTATAGCTTTGACTTGTAGTCTTAAAGCTCGATAACTTTTAATTTGACTATTTTCATTAAACATTGCGTACGTAAGAAAAATTAAATCCTCTTTCATTAATCTCTACATTTCAATCCACATTTTGGAAAGCTATGAACAAACATTTCAAATTTTAGTTGGTAAATGATCCCTCTAAGAGCAATGCTTTATGTTTATGTTCTTTTCTTTTAGCCTAAAGAAAGCTCAATTAGCCTCATTTCAATTTATACACGTAGGAATTAGGATGCTCCCGATTAATTAATGAAGGCCTATTGTTGCTTCATGGAAACTATCTTCAGTACCAGATGGCTCACAAGAATCACATAACACCTATAGCCTTATGTTCTCTAGCTAGATCACATCAGATTATATACTGCTGCTGTATATTAGCTCCGGTCGCGTAAGTAGAAAATGCATGCAGAGCGTATATGGGGCCGGTAGCGTTTTCCATATCAAAGGGATAGATTGAAGAGGTGAGTTTTTATTCGTTCTGATATTTTTCTTCGAAGAAGTTAGTAGCAATTGTCATATAATACACTAGAGATTAAAAGTTCAAGCAATCTTAGTTGAATCCAAATTAATGTAATCTTGACAAAAGAAAGCACATTCAGCATAGAATTTATTTTTCTAATATAAATTACCATCCCAAATAACACACAAAAGAAGGGAAAAAAAGAAGAAAAATGATGAATAAACATAGTTAAATGGAAGGTTCTTCACAAACTTGAAGAAACACAAACAAATTTGAGAGAAGAAGGCAATTATTCAAAGCACAACCTGTTGAACATCACAGTTCGATCATTCTATATATCGAGCAAAATCATGAACCTTTGGTGAAGAAGTTGTTGGGGAATCCGATCGGTGATGTTCTGATACTTGCTCATAGGAGGCCAAGCACACTGACACAATATTTAACGTGGTTCGGCAAAACCGCCTACATCCACGGGAGAAGTCAATATATTTAGAGATAGAGAAAGAATACAAAACAAATACATGGAGGAGAATGATAACTTCATTCTACTCTACTCTCAGCCCTCTCTTTGCTGTCATTACAGCTGCTGCAATGGCAGCAGCCTTGCTGCCATTGCAGCTCTCTCTTCCTCTCTACTCTCTTCATATTCTCACAATTCTCTTCTCTCCTTTTGCTCTCTAACATATGCCTCTATTTATAGGCATTCATGGAGGCTTTTCTTCAACAAAGGTGGCTGCCAACTCCAACTCTTCTTCAACAATGGTGGCTGCCAACCTTTGACATCTTGTATGAATGCACATGTTTGATACAATACTAAATGGTTGTTGCACATTAATGGCAACCAACCTAACAATCACCCCCTTTGCCATTCATGTAGGGCAACTGTCCTCTTTCTTCTTCAACACAAGCTTGCATCTTGCAGCTCTTCCAAGCTTTCCATTTTGAGAGCATCTTTGGCCAAGTTTATAGGTACTCACCAAACCTTTCAATCATTAGAGTAACATAAGCACACCTTTTCTCACACAAAAGGATCACTATAACCAGATGGTCTGCCACATCACATCTGAATAGTGTTAACGCTTGTCTCTGGAACAACATTCCCCTTCGAGCGTGCTCGGTCCGGAATGATTCATCAAGCCTCTCATCAAGGCTTACAACACCCCCTCAAACGGATATTTCAAGTGCGACAGTCATTATTTGAGTATCTCAATATGATCACAAGCTCACCACTCTTCCAAGAGTTTACTCATCCAGGAGTTGCGCCTGCCCTCTGTTTCACCCTAGAAACCACGCCTTACTTCTCCATGAGTCTCCTACTCTTAGTCTCAAGAGTCCAGGTAGCTTTCCACCTTTAACCATGGGGGCAGCCCATAAAAGGTTGATCCATATCTGTCTTCATACTCTGAGTATTACAATGCCATTACCGAGCCCACCACCTTGACAAGAGTCAACTTGTTCCCGGAACCTGCGCATGCCCTGCTGCTCCTTCATAGCAGCCGCGTCTTAATGCTCCACAAGTCATCCACTTATTGTCCAAGGCAAATGTCTTCTAGCTCATTGATCTTTAGCATGGGGGCAATATCCATGAAAGTCAATCCTGCATTTATCTCCATACTCATCATAGCCATTTCATTGGTTATCCATCTATCCACTTATACCTAGCCATCACATTGGCTCTGGGTGTTCTGAACTGGGCTCCTTCCATAGCCCTCACACCTTCTCCTGAGGTGTCTCCGCTCGTCGTCATGCGGCGGTCTAATTATAGGCTTTTCTCATAGCCCTCACACCTTCTCTTTAAGGTGTCTTCGCCTTTCATAGGCGGTCGCATCCTTCTTCAACTGAGATGCTTCAAAGTGGCTCCATAAATTCTCTACCACCATGTGGACTATGGGAGAGATCACTGCCACTAATTACATAGAAAGAGAAAGTTGCGGTATACTCCTCGCAATCCTCCACCTCAATTTTTATGTTTGGAGCTTCTACGCTTTTTCTGCTTAACAGCTCCACTCACACCAACTCCCTTTGGTGTCTTCACCTTTCATCATAGGCGGTCTCCTTTTATCACAGGCGTTTGCACCCCCTCAATTAGGTGCTTCTACAACAGCTGATCCTTCCATCCTTGCATGCATTGGAAAGGTCCTCGCTTGTTGCTTTTATCAAGAGCACAAGAGACTTCTTGTTGTACAACTTCTCATAGTCTCTGCTCTGAGCTTCATCTGGGAACTCTTCTACTTCTTGCACCTACTGTCTCATTACAGTACCTCGTTAGATCCTCCGGGTACTCCTACACAATCTTCGTGTGTTCTCGTGCATTTTTTGTTCTCCAGATTTCTCCCTATTCTTTGCTTATGTTTGACAGCAGCTCATCCTGTCACAACATTTAACCAAGTCAAAATAGGGTGCCAATCTTTCATCTTCTTGATGTATTTCTCTACCATTATCAGGGTCTTCACCAATTCTCCCTTCGAGAAATTATAATCACCGAATCTAACTTCCTTGGAGAAATCACCACTCCATCAGATCCTTGATCATACGGAACCCAACTGTTCCTTTGTGCCGTCATCCTGCTAGTCTTCAACAATTTCATAACAAACTGTCAAATATACGAAAATAGTATCGTATGGATAATCCTTCCACTAAGCAAGTTCCCAGGAAAGATTGGAGGGGTCACACTAGTCCCGCTTAAAACCCAATCTCCTAGACAGAACTTCTTAGGCCATATCTATCCATCGTACTGTCTTTTCGTATATACAACCATTTGCTAGCCTTGTTGCGACATTTCTTTACAAGTGATCTAGGGTATCCTTGTTTTATACCTGATTTCTCAACATCTGGCGAGACTACCAGTGTTCAGATTTGTCAAGATTGGTCTTCATCAAATTTCACTCTCCACCTCGAAATTATCCATGATCGGGTGTCCAGAGTGTCCCCAATTTTGCCTTCCCTCAAGTCAATTAAAATTCCCCATATAACAGTTCAACACATGTAATTAGGCAAACATGTGTGATTTATTTTCTTCATCTCCATCGACCACCATAATGACCATCAGATGCTTCCTAATCGAGCAATCTCTCTTTAATAATTTACCACCATCATTTCTGATCTCAATCTCAACGATCGGACCGTACCATTGCATCCGGAACGATCAAATTAGCTAGAAACAAGTCTGAAATCATCCAAATCGCACTTCAAACGGCTGAGATCTCATCAAAACAATTTTTGCCTGATGAGTGGTCCAGATTCAATCTCAGATCCGGTTGCACGTAGACTCTGCCACACAAGATCAAAATCCAGGGAGCTGACGTGGCTGTAATGACGTGTCATCCACGTAGGACATATAGGTCAGCAAAATCTGACGTGGCAGTTTGACTGGTCAGAGTGCTGATGTGTCAGGTGACGTGTCTGATGACTGTGCATAACTGCTGACGTGCCTAATGACGTGGACGTTTGACTGGTCAGAGTGCTGATATGTCAGGTGACGTGTCTGATGACTGTGCATAACTGCTGACGTGCCTAATGACGTGGCCAGCAACCCCGCCGGCGCGTGCGACGGTTTCCGACATCCGATTTCGACACAGTTTTCTCCAGTGGCTTCGTCTCTTCCTCCTCTACACAATGGTATGGTCAAAACACAATTTTGACAACTTTCATTTTTGAGCAAAATCAAACATCAGGTTAAAACCATGTGCTCTGATACCAATTGTTGGGGAATCCGATCGGTGATGTTCTGATACTTGCTCATAGGAGGCCAAGCACACTGACACAATATTTAACGTGGTTCGGCAAAACCGCCTACATCCA